>JBBPBX010005735.1:22397-33078 GCA_038048925.1 Garcialebias charrua | reverse complement strand
ATGTCAGTTAATGGTTGATTTTTTTATGGTTGGAGGTCTGCTCTTGTGACAACACTGGGTAGATCTATAACAGTATTTGCATTTTACTTGACACATTAATGGATTTTACTGATGCAAATATGTATAGATTCAATGATGAGTCCTGATGTTAAAACATTAGCACTGAGTGTAAAATCACAAACAAGGAGGCGTCTCAGTGTCTCCTTACGTGTTGTTTGGTTGACGTACAAACTGCCTTCTCCGTTTCGGCCCTCTGGGTCCCAAGCAAAACCTCCGATGCCATAGAGTGATCCCGCATCAAGCCCAGTGAAGGTCAGGCTTGTGTTGGATGTGTTGTATTTCATCTCAGTGTTCATGCCAAAATTGTATATGGACAAGGTGTACTGGACGGCATGAGCAACAGGAGTCCAGGATACAACAATGCTGTCATTGCCGGGAGATGAAGCAGAGATCTGAGGACGTGCCAACACTGTTGAGGAGAAGAAAGTTGCATAAGTTCTACGTGTGAGATATGCTGGTGAAGATTCTCAGTCGTCCAGGACATGATAAAAGTCAAAAAAGGTGTTCAATACAGAAACAACTGGACTATTTGTAACAGAAGACGTTTCGCTTCCCATCCGGGGAGTTTTATCAATTCAAAGAATGATGAATTGATAAATTGATGATGAATTGATTCCCCGGATGGGTCCAGTTGTTTCTGTATTGAATGCCTTTTTTGACTTTTACCTGTGAGATAATCTGCCAAACGGATAAAACTTGTATTAACTCCAACCAGTGTTGGTTCCTGTGTGGACACTAGACCAACGAAGAACAAAAACAGCACAATACATTGTCAGGAAGGCCTTTGATTCCCAAGTTACAACTCAAAGGATCATCACCATTTAACAATATTTAATAATAACTCTTAACATCTACAGTAATAAAACATTTTTATATTCCTTATTTAGACATTGATTTTTGAGTTGACCCCAATTTTTTAGAAGCTCGTTATTTAATAATATTTTAGATGAGACCCAAAGAGAAGTCCAGAGTTTGATCTTAATTCAGATCTAGGGCACAGCAACATTGGATCTATGACATGAGCTCTATAATGTTACACTGACTATAAATCTGTGATTTATGTTGTTGCCTCATAAGGATCAAATGTTCCCTTTAGGTGAGAATGGAGATGAGTTGTGAAAGCTGTGTACTAAAAGCAAGCTTTCTTTTATGCATATACAGAGGAGTTCAGTTAAAGTTACAGCTGATACATGAGAAGGCCCTCAGGGATGCTGATACATTTCTTGGATAAAAGAAAATGACTTTGATATGCACCAATGATGCGTGCACACAAAACTATTTATGGAGGCTTTTTGTTACAATATGTGGATCAATTGACTTCTGTAGGGCAGGTGGGACTGAAGAGAAAGCAACTGTGGGTTTCTTAATAAAAACAAAACTCTTGTATGTAGACTACCTTCTGGACTTTTTTATTGTATTTTGTTTCACAGCTATGAGGCAGAAACACATAAAAATCATCTGAAAAGATAAATGGTGTAATATGACAATCAACAGTACCTGTTTTTGCGGTCACAGAAATCGATGGCTGACTCCGACCAACACTGTTTGCAGCCATGATGCTGAGAGAGTACTCTGTGTATGGGCTGAGATTGCTAAGCTCAGCAGGGGAGGAGGACACGGTGTCTTCTCTGAAGAAACCATCGATGTTCTCAATGCGTATGATGTAATGAGTTGCCCCCGTCTTCAGGATAAACTCTGCCGTCAAGGTGCTGCTGTCTTTAGGCTTCACATTCTTGATGGGTTCCATTACATCAGGAGCTAAAACAGTAACAGTGAAATGTCAGAGATGATATATCTAACAAGAAGAAATCCTTTTGCTTATCTAATTTAGTAGTGGTTGTGTTTAATGTTTCCACATCAAAGGACAGAGTCCTTTGTTACCAACACTTTGTCATAAATGCAGTTTGTTTCCTTTTATTTAGCTGAATCCATTAAAAATATTAAATATAATACAGTTTGCCACACATAGCATTCAGCACCAACGTGATTTCCAAAGATCCACCCATCCATCCATTATCATACCCATGTCTTCCTTTTCAGGTTACGGGGCCACTGGTGCCCATATCCAGCAGTGAGAAGCGGCAACTTCCTGTACAGATCCGAAGTCCATCACAGAGATGTCCAAAGACTTATTAGATTAAAAACTAGGTAAGGATGGTGCATCTGTTAGGATCTGTGTCACATCTTTCATAGGTTCTGTCATGTCTGCCAATTTTGTTTATTAAAAAAAAAAAATTGAAATAGTACTTTTCAGTTAGGCTACTATATTTTTGGGCCTTGGGTTACATTTTTTATTCTCGGAGTGTCCACTGTCATTATTTAAGTACACACACTGCATAATATGCTATCGTGGTCTGAATCATATATGATCAACAAACAAAAGCTGAACGACTAAAAAATTATGCATGATTTAAACTGGACAGGGTAGGAAAATTATAAAATTAAGAATTTTAATCACAGCTGTAAAGTGCATTAGCTTTAGCAACAGCCTTGACTTTTTGTGCTCCTCTTCTGGCAGCTGCTTATGTCAAACCTCATTAAGGTACCGGTAATATAGATGAACTTTTTACGTAGTCATATCCATTCGTATTTCTGGATTCACTCATATTTTATTGATTCTTTTCTATTTTTCACAGAATAAGTCAAGTGGGAGAACCTACTGAAACTGTATTTGTTTTAAAATGTAAAGCATAGTCAAGAAACAGACAATTCAATTAAAATAATCATAAATTACAGTATAAAGAACTTAAACACAGTATATCTCACCTGTTAATGTTGCAGTAGATGTGGAGCTCAGTACTGCCTGGGAAGCATCCAGAGCTTCAACGGTAAAGATGTATGCAACATCTTGGGACAGAGAGGTGATGGAGCCCATCACTGTGTTTGGACCAAACGTGGCAAAAGCAAAGGGGCTTGGTGAGCTTTCCCAGGCGGCAGAGATCTTGTATGAGGCAGCTCCAGAATACTTGGTCCATTTAAGATACACAGTTTTGGATGTTGTAGAAAACACAGCAACTTGGAAATCTGCATGACAGAAATGCAAGGTAAAAATTACAAGTTTATCATATTGAAACAAATATTTTGTTAATCAGCATGCTACATCATTTCCTTTTCCATTTCAAACATTTACAATGAGATAGTTGGTTGACAAAATAACACACATTACCTGATTGTGCTGCAGTCTGCAAATTAAAAAAAGAACATCTTGTGAGTAAGTAAAAATTGCACGTACGTATCAAACTTTTGTTTTTCATGCATTTAAAATTCCCATAGCCATATTATTTGTTTGGGATGCATTGTTACTTATTTTAAAATAAATTTCACATGTTGGCAATGCTATTTCATTACTGTACCTGTGAGCATGTGCTCAGAAAGACAAAAATCCCCAGCCACTTCATGCAACCCATTCTTGATTTGCTTCTCAAAGCTCTCCTCTCGATGTTTTACACTCTCTCAACACCTTTTTTGTTCTTAAAAGCACTTCTCTTTTGTGTTTTCTCCTTTTCTTAAAATGTGGTGTCTGAGCTAGTTAAAATATATAAGTCTAGCTCCTCCTGCTTTAGAACAAAGGTCCAATCATATTAAAGCAAACTCAAGACAGATGAATAGACAGCATTTAGCTATGGGTGATTTTCTATATTAAAGGATAAAGCTATCACTTGTGACATGTATATGTCTGTGACAGAAATGCTGGAATTCCCCTTTACTGGAGGGTTCAGATTAATTCCCTGCTGTAAAAGAGTGACTCATTGCTTACTTTTTTGTTTCCAGTAGCCAAGAACCAAGTTATGTCATCTTAATTAACAAATGAGTTCTCTAAAAGTATTTTGAAGATTTTATTTTAGACACTGACTGCCTTTTTGTCTTTAGCTTAATTTAAAACAAATACAAAAACTGGCATGTACAGCATTCAAATATTTCGAACTACAGTTTACCGAGCAACTATCTTATCTATCACAACTGATAAAAAAATAAAATAAAAGATTTGTCTCAATGGATAACATTTTAAATGGCCTGAAAGACTTTTAGCAGATTCCTTTGTTTTATTGATGTTTTAATGATGAAGGGAAATTTGCTGATTTTGAGATAAAAAATGCGTTTAATAATGTATCAACTTTTAATTTATTTCATTTTAAATGCCTCATATAAATTTTCTTCACTGCCCACTGATCTTTTTTTAACATTGTAGGTTAAAGCTCCGTTGACATCATCTTTTAACTTTCCATAAAATGGCACAACATATATATATGTATTAAGATTGACCTCTGATCGTTTTTGCTAAAACAATGTGAAATTAATGAAAATTCCTCTCCAAAATAGTTTAAAATTAGCGCCGTTTTTTTACACGGTAAATTCGGGTTTTTCCGGTCACGTGATTGTGACGTCACATACAGATCTCTGCTCCAACGGCACATTTAATACAATGGAGAAAGATCCAAACGCATCCATCGAATTTAGCCATTTAAAACTTTAGATTTTAGCGATTTGGCTTCAGTTCGTGAAGAAGAAGTTATTTTGAGTGATAAACAACGCACAGCAAGGTTTCTTTTGTCCGTGTTGCTTTTTTTTCAGGAGAGGTTTCACATACATGAAGTGAGCACCAGATGTCAGCAAAGCTATCGTGATAACTCTTAAGGCCGAGATACACTCGAGCGTCCTCACGATACGCCTATACGCAGCGTACGTACGTCAAGGCAAAAGCGTAGCCCCGCGTAGCCCCTCAGGGCATGTACGCGCAAAGCTTTTTTTTTACGTCCGCGTGCGCAATACGCGGTGTCTGACCATAAACTTCCCCGGCGCCGGACTGTTTTGTATGTTACACAAATGAAATAAATTCCCCTTCTTTATCGCTGATCGGGCCTTTTCTTTTGTTTTTTTGCCTAAAGTCAAGTAATCACTTCTTCCTCCGTTCACTCCATGAATGAAATGAATGAATTCAGGTCCTACCTGGGTGCGCGATGTTTTAAATATCCCTGGTGGGCTGTGTGCTGCAGGAAAAGCACTCCCTGTTATTATTTTTATTTCTGAGAGAACTTTTTACAACATATATAGTAGAAACACCGCATGAACACCGCCGCGGTCTTCAAGGAGCTACATGAGCTGACTGAGAAAGCTGTCTGTCAATCATTTCAGTAGGCGTGTCAGCAAGTGACCAATCAGCGAGCTCAGTTGAGTCCCCTCCGTGCGCAGCTGCTCATATTACAACAAGGAGAACGCAGCTTTTTAAAGCTGAATAGTTTATGAAGTATAGCAGCAAAACACATGCGCACAATATGCGCGCGTAGAGTGGCGTACCTGAGGACGCTCAAGTGTATCTCGGCCTTTACAGAGCACTGTAGATTGCTCTGCATTTCTGACATCTGGTGCTCACTTCATGTATGTGAAACCTCTCCTGAAAAAAAAAGCAACACAGACAAAAGAAACCTTGCTGTGTGTGTTGTTTATCACTCAAAATAACTTCTTCTTCACGAACTGAAGCCAAATCGCTAAAATCTAAAGTTTTAAATGGCTAAATTCGATGGATGCGTTTGGATCTTTCTCCATTGTATTAAATGTGCCGTTGGAGTAGAGATCTGTATGTGATGTCACAATCACGTGACCGGAAAAACCCGAATTTACCGTGTAAATAAACGGCGCTAATTTTAAACTATTTTGGAGAGGAATTTTCATTAATTTCACATTGTTTTAGCAAAAACGATCAGAGGTCAATCTTAATATATATATATGTTGTGCCATTTTATGGAAAGTTAAAAGATGATGTCAGCGGAGCTTTAAAGGTGCTATGTGAAACTTTCTGTTGTGCGTAGGACTTAGAAATATTTTCAGCAGGGAAAAGCATTCTGCTCCCTCCCCCTCAGAGCCATATATGGCTCTGAGGGGGAGCCACAGTCCGGGCTCTGCTGAACTTGAGTTCAGCTCCGCCTCCTGCTGTATGTCTGCTCGGAGCCGCTGCGATATTCTGTGTTTATATGTTAATAAAACGTTCTAAAAAAAACAACAAAAAAAAACATGGAGCGCTAGTCCAGCACACCAGAAGACCAGGAAATCTTCAGAGCCTCGGGCAGCCACGTTGAACCCTACTTTAATTCGCTCGTGACAACTGCATTTCCTCATTCATTGCAGTCGGCAGAGGGAGCGGTACAGAGCGGTGGATGAAGCGATTATTTGACTTTTGGAAAAAAAAAAAAAGTCCTGATCAGGGATTAAGAAGGGGAATTTAATACATTTGTGTCACATACAAAACAGTCCTGCATCGCTTTCCAATCCTTTGAACGAGAACGTGCGCGGCACTGGGGCTGGGACAGGTGGGGGCGTGGGTTGGGGCGTGAGAAGCTCTGTTGAGGACAACTGGAATGCAGCTTTATTGGCTGAATAAAAACTCTGTTTTTATTGGCTGGAAAACGGCGGGTCACTTTTTCTTTTTAGAAATGCTTATTTACCACCTGGAGAAGCAAGGGGACAATTTTTTTTTCCAGAGATTACCTGGCTAACATCAGTCTGTCAGGAGGTAGTGACAGAGTGAAGAAATATGTTTAAAAAATATATGTTTAGAAAAGTTACATAAAGCACCTTTAACTCATTTTTGTTTTCATGTATAGTTTATAAACTAGCACTTCTAATATTCATCCATATCAGCTTAGTTAATATTTTTTTCTTTATCCATAATTTCTTGCTTTCTATTCTAGCTTTTACTAGCAACTTGTATTTATTTCTAGCTGGCACACATTTGAGTGATAAAATAGAAATATTAATAATTACCATAAGATGAGATGAGGTCAGGCAGGAATCCCCATGGACTATGATGTTTGCAGATGACATTGTGATATGTGGTGAGAACAAGGAACAGGTGGAAGAGAACTTGGAGAGGTGGAGGTATGCACTTGAAAGAAGAGGAATGAAAGTCAGCCGTAGTAAGACAGTGTGTGAATGAGAGGGAGGCCAGTGGAACAGTGAGGCTACAAGGAGCAGACTTCAAGTACTTGGGGTCCACTGTCCAGGAAAATGGGAAATGTGGTAAAGAGGTGAAGAAGAGAGTCCAGGCAGGATGGAGCGGATGGAGAAAAGTTTCAGGAGTGATTTGTCACAAAAAGGTGTCAGCAAAGGTCAAAGGTAAAGTTTACAAGACAGTGGTGAGACCAGCTATGCTGTATGGTCTGGAGACAGTGTCATTGACAAAAAGACAGGAGAAAGAACTGGAAGTAGCAGAAATGAAGATGCTGAGGTTCTCCTTAGGAGTGACAAGGATGGATAAGATCAGGAATGAGATCATCAGAGGTACAGCACATGTTGAACAACTGGGAGATAAAGTTAGGGAGGCCAGACTGAGATGGTTTGGACATGTCCAGAGGAGGGACAGTGGGTATATTGGTAGAAGATGTTAGAAATGCAGCTGCCAGGAAAAAGACACAGAGGAAGGTCAAAGAGGAGATATATGGATGCAGTTAGAGAGGACATGGAGGTAGTTGGAGTGAGAACAGAGGATGCAGAGTGAGGTGGAGGAAGATGACTCGCTGTGGTGACCCCTGAAAAGGGAAAAGCCGAAAGAAGAAGAAGAAGAAGAATTACCATAAGCTTGTTGACTATGACCAAAAATAAATAAATAAATAAATAAACCTGTCTATGCTCAAATATAAATCAATTAATAAAATTACTCTTACATATTCAAACCCCCATACACATAACAAAAAACAAACAAATTAACAATATTAACAATAATAATAAAAATAAAGAGAAGACCAAGGTTACTTATGCACTGTAAATATATAGATATTCATAAACAAATAATTCATATTCAAACAAATATAAATGTATGAGTGCTTCTACTGTATAAATGAATATAGGCCTACTGTACACGTGCACATTGGGAATTCCTTTGTGCTTATACAAGTAAAATTTTACACATTACGTTGTATTATGTTTATGTTTATTAAATTTGTTCATTTTTTTTACAAAAGAAACAATACAAGACAATCTCATAAATGATAGTGTACAAAATATAAAAAAATGAAAGGTAGCAGAAAGAAGAATAAATCTTATTATATCTGCCCCTTACTTCCAACAATCAGATTAAACAACAATAATCAACCATGTAAACAATAATAATCTTCAACCAACTTTTTCCAACAATCAGATTAAACAATAATAATCTTCAACCAACAGTACAAAATGACTAACTCTTTCTAATTTTCTAACTAATACAATACACATTACGCTATTTCATATTTTTTAACACATTTGTTTTGATCATTTTTTTAAATGTAAACATTGACTTGGCATTTTTAACTACATTCTCCAAGCCATTCCATAATCTAATTCCCTGGATTGAGGTAGAACGTCCCTTCAAACTAGTTCTGAATTGTGGTTTTACAAACAACTCTGTCCCCTTAAGATTATAACAACTTTGTCTTTTAACAAAGTGCATTTGGATATTTAAAGGTAATGCATTATTTTGAGCCCTATACATAACTGATAAAATATTATAGTCTACCAAATCATGGAACTTCAATAACTTTAGTTGATAAAATAATGTACTTGATGGATGACGGTAATGTTTTCTAGTGATAATTCTTACAGCTCTTTTCTGTAATACAAAAATAGGCTTTGTGATTGTTTTACACGCATTCCCCCAAACATCAATACAATAGATTAAGTGTGGAACAATGATTGTGTTATACAACAAATACAGAGCTTTATCATTCAATAGGTCTCTGACTTTGTACAGTACTGCAATCGATTTAGCTATTTTTATTCTTACAGAATTTATGTGTTGTTTCCATGTCAGTTTGTCATCAATGATTTCAACCTAAAGAGACTCACAAAACGAAAGAGAGAATACAATTAAAATGTTTTATTGATTAAGGTTTCTTTGGCGCTCGGGCCCCGGCGGAGGGCATGCAGGGAGATTATGGATATCTACCCCCCGGGACCCGAACCCGGTGGTGGAGAAGGGACCGCAGACATCCAATCCATCCCACCGGTACGTGAATGACAGCCAGCCAGCGGCCGACGGCACCGGTCAACCCTGAGACGAACACCAGCGCAGAACCCCCATCCTGAGCAAGCACGAAGCGACAGTGGGAAGGAAAAACTCCCATGAGGGGAAGAAACCTCCAGCAGAACCAGGCTCAGGACAAGCGGCCAACTGCCATGACCGGCTGGGTCGCAGGAAACAGGAAGCAGGAACGCACACCGCAGCAGGACCAAGACGAAGGCGAGCAGGACAACCCCAGGCGGCGGAGGCGGGACGAAGAACAGGGAAGAACCGAGGAACCAGAAACGACGGTTACGTATTGTAACCCTAGATTCCATGAGTGTGGGCGTAGCCCTTTAAGCCACGCCTTTTGGGTTTACCCTGTGCTTTGCACCAACATTTGAAAACTTCTAGTCCACGCCCACCTGCTGTGGGCCCACGCCCTCGGTCCATAAGAACCCCTCTCGACCGAGGAACTGCTCCCAATGGCAAATAAATTTTTTCAGCCAAAGAGCCAATGGGGCTTCAAAGGCTTAAAGGGCTACGCCCACACTCATGGAATCTAGGGTTACAATACGTAACCGTCGTTCCATTTCCTGTGGGCGTAGCCCTTTAAGCCACGCCTTTTGGGTTAAAGGGCGGAGCATGATATGGTCCATGCCCCATTGGGTCTGACTGAACCATAACCAGTCCTGGCAACCGCCACACCAAAAGAGGCAAGCAGGTGAGCAATCATCTGATGATGAGAGAAAAGCTATTTAAAAAAAATAGCACCCCTCAATAAGGACATAAACAACTGTGTCAGTTCATCAATGATTCTTATTGATAACGAAAATAAAGGATTCATTTTACAGCAACCCTGAGAACCGAATGTGTCAAGGAGGAGCTGGAAACGTCCTGTAGATAGAAACGGGTGAAAGGAGTGGCAGACGACCAGGAGGCCGCAGAACAGATATCCTGCACAGAGACGCCACTGAGTAAAACTGTGGAAGTCGCCATCCCTCGAGTAGAGTGAGCTCTAACACCGTCAGGAGGCTGTAGACCAGATGAAATGTAGGCCTGGGAAATAGCCTCACACAGCCAGTGTGACAACCGTTGAGAGGTCAAGGGTTGACCTTGAGAACACTCTCTGAAATGCACAAAGAGCCTATCAGATTTACGTGTCGCAGCTGTGCGATTCACATAACACCTGAGGGCTCGCACTGGGCAAAGTAAATGCAACTGCTCTTCCTCAGAGTTAGCATGAGGAGGAAGGCAAAGACCATCCAATGTGATGATCCTGGACCTGAATGAACTTGTGATAATCTTAGGTTCAAAACGCAGGATTTGGCCTGAGTTCAGCAGAACACCCATCTCCTTGAATCTTCAGGAAGGAAGGAGAGGCAGACAGGCCAGAGAGGTCGCTCACTCTTTTAGCTGATGACAATGCTAACAGTAGAGCTGTTTTGAGTGATAAGAGTTTTAAAGAAACCTCATTCAGAAGCTCAAAAGGATCCTTCGTTAAAGCATTTAACACAATAACTAGATCCCATTTAGGGGCCAGGGGACGAGAGACCGGCCTGAGACGGCGAGCACCCTTTAAAAAACGTTTCATCAGGGGATTATTGAACACAGTTCTGTCATTAAACCCCCTCATGACATGAAGAGATT
>JBBPBX010005735.1:0-20388 GCA_038048925.1 Garcialebias charrua | reverse complement strand
TGCAAACTGCAGAGCGTAGCCGTTCAGAACCAGACCTCGTAACCAGCTGTTTAACGAGCAAGTCTGGAGCCAAGCTGCACTGTGGTTCGACAGCGGAGCAGCCATAACGTTCCTTCGCCTGAGACGAGATAGACTGGTCTCTATCGCCGCCATGCGGACAGAGTCCGCATTGGCCCAAGGGAGACCCGGCTGGAAAAGGGCGTTTGCTGAATGAGTCAGTGACTGTACCTGAAGCATGCTCGGATGGCGAGAGATACGACAAAGTCCTGGCCGGGACAGAAGTGTCCAGACCAGGCTCATGAAAATTAGCCTTTTTAAAGAAAGCAAAAGTGTGCCCGACTCGTTCGTGCTGTTCAGAGCTCTGAGCCTGGAAGCAGTCACGTGAGCGCGCTCCCCAGTTGAGTGGGGAGGCGGCGGGGGGCTCACAGGTGGGTCACGTAGCGCACGTACAGACCGGCTCTGTGATACATCTTGTGAGGAAACAGTCGACTGTTTTGTCATCTGAGTTCGGAGATGCGTTCACGAGCCTCGGAGAAAGGGCAACCATCGTGTTTGAACAAAGAACACTGTTTTCAAAAACAGAAACTTTATTTGCTTGAAACAAAAACACTGTGAAAAAACATCTCCCGCACACCGTCACTTCTTCCACTGGTCTTTCTTTCCGCTCTGACCCCTTCCCCTGCCTTACCCGGGTCTCTGGGAGTATGGGGACGGGTAAAACTTTGACGTGCCTGGAGGCTGCGGCGTGGCGAAAGTTTGATAGGGCGCAGAGAAACCCTGCTGGTTGCGGTACTGCTTGTTCTGCTCGCGCGGGCGCGCCGGCCCGGGTGTTGCACGAGGGTCCACTCTAGGCGAAGCTGAGTGTTTACGGACCTGTTCCAGGGCGTCGGAGGAGGACTGCAGCTGCTCGAACACAGTCTTGTAGTGCTCCCCGAAAAAGCCCTGAGCAGAAATCGGCCCCTGCAGCAGCATCTTCTTAACATCCTCAGGGATGGAGTAGGACAGTTTTAGCCAAACCTGTCGCTGCAGCAGCGTGGCCCACGCTGAGATCCTGGCTGATCAGGTGGCCAGGAGCTCGCACATGTATGTGATGGTGTCCAGAGCCGCTCCTGCAGATTCGTGCGTCGGCTCCTGCCCGACCGCGTACGCCAAAAAGGCAATGTTATTTGCGACCGCCCCCACCTGCGCGGAGCATTTGTGGATGCGGTCCTGCATCTTGGTGGAAAACTGGTCCAGTGTTTTGCTGGTTTGACTCCAAAGACGCCGGACAAGCTGGACTCCAGCGGCGGCACCGGGGGGAAGATCTGGTCTGTCAGCCCCTGGACCTTCGTAGCTGGGATGAAAGACAGGACCGGAGCTCTGTTCTTCAGCGGATTGCTGGTCTGTGCCTGCAGCAGCTTTTTGATTTCAGGGAGGCAGGGCCAGATGTTCTGCTCCTCGCTCCCCGATTTGGCGGCAAATCTTCCCGCCAGGCGTGAGGAGGACTGTGGCGTGGTGCCTTCAGGGACCTCCATGTTCCACGCGCTAGCCGCCCACCTGGTCAGTCCGGGCAGAGCGCTGTTCAGAGACACGTGCTCGTCCTGCTCGTCTGCTCTTGTCCTGGGTCCCCAGGGGATGGCGCTCGGCTGCTGCCTGGTGTCTCGTCCTGAGGCCGGAGGGGCACTTGGGTTGGAGACGCTGGGCCCGGCGCGTAGCTCGTGGCGGCCGCTCCGGCGGGCATGACTGCTCCCACGGTGGAGGGTATGGCCGGCCCCGCGCCTCCCACGGGAGATGGCGTGACGAGGAGGCTAGTCGACTCCGGCATGCGGAGAAAAAACGAAGTCGGGTCTGACCCTTCGGGAGAGTACAGACCGGACTCGCTAGATACCCTCGAGGACCCGTAGTCAGCCAGCTGCTCGAAGCCGAGGCTGAGTGAGTCCTCCATCGGTTGCAGACCTACTTCCGTCGGAGGGAAGAGGCTGAACCGGCGCTGCCTTTCCTCCATCGGCAGAAACATGCAGGCTCGACAGGTTAGGTTCTGGACCATGGCCTGCCGAGCGTGGTTGGGTCCGAGACAGGACTCGCAGAACGGGTGCTTGTCATCCTTCTGGATGTACCCGCTAAAACATCCTGTGCAGCACTTGAATGGTTGGCTGGGATCCATAGTGGTCTTCTTATCTTGCTAGTAGTCTTCAGTTGGTGAAAAAATTTTGGGAGCAGTTCCTCGGTCGAGAGGGGTTCTTATGGACCGAGGGCGTGGGCCCACAGCAGGTGGGCGTGGACTAGAAGTTTTCAAATGTTGGTGCAAAGCACAGGGTAAACCCAAAAGGCGTGGCTTAAAGGGCTACGCCCACAGGAAATGGAACCCCGGGAGGAGACGGGGAGGTGGAGGGAGGCGACTAGACTGGCAACGGGCAAACAGGAAGAGCTGAGGAAAGGGGCGCCTTATATCCAGGTGGACAGTTGAGTGATTCGATGCAGCTGAGTCCTGCCATTGTTGAATTTGCGTCTTCGACTTCATAACACCCAAAAACGTCACCTCACTCACTCTACAAATCTCAACATCCTCAATTTTGAGTGGAACATCAACAGTTTTCTTTTTATTACCGAATATCATGTAATTAGTTTTTTCTAGATTTAATGATAATTTATTTATTTTAAACCAAGTTTGTATGACAAATTCTGTCTTTATCAATTCCAACATTTGTTCTATATCTTCACCTAAACTATTACTGTACTATAGTGACCACACCATATTAACAAAAATGCAGAAGCTATATTAAATCATATCCAGCAAATAGTTAAAAAAAGTTTATTGTCTTGTTGTTTACTGCCGAGCTAAAACAGTTGCTAAGGCTTTCCAGTTACTGCAATCCGCTTTTGACATCATCCAGTCAGATTTGTTCCGTCTCAAACTTGTCCTAAATGCTGATAAAACAAAAGGGATGTTTTTTTCAAATAGGAAGGCGGTTCCAGCAGATCCTCCTCTGATTTTATCTTCAAATGGTGTCCCTATTGAGTTTGTTGATTCCTATAAATATCTGGGTATCCTGATCGATTCACATCTCTCTTTTAAACTCCACGTGGAAAACCTAGTGAAGAAACTGAAAGTTAAACTGGGTTTCTTTTTCAGAAACAGATCATGTCTATCACTGAATGTTAGGAAACGCCTTGTATCTGTGACTTTCCTTCCCTCCATTGATTACGGTGACATTCTCTACATGAATGCTCCTACAAGCACCCTGCGGATGTTGGATGTTGTCTATCATGGTGCACTAAGATTCATAACTGGCTGTGATTATCGTACCCTGTTCGATTCGCCATCTTAGGGCAGGTTAGGTCGGACAAAGAACGGTTCAGGATTCA
This sequence comes from Garcialebias charrua, assembly GCA_038048925.1. Lineage (NCBI taxonomy): Eukaryota > Metazoa > Chordata > Actinopteri > Cyprinodontiformes > Rivulidae > Garcialebias > Garcialebias charrua. Next base: position 17,043 of record JBBPBX010005735.1, on the reverse strand, counting down.
GCATTTAGTTTAGGAGGTTTATTTCTCTCAGGAAAGTCATCAGATACATACAGACTTCCATCCACTTCAATCAACTCAGCTGCGTCAATACCACGCCTTAAATAGTCCCTTGCTGATGACGTACGTGAAGAGCGTTCAATACCCCACGTGACTAATCTTAACACCCCCACTCGCTCTCTCACTGTACAAATTTACAAAATCACATATTTACATAATATACAGTCACTGTTTTACAGGTTCCTGTTTTTTTTTTTTTTCAGTTCATTGTATAAAAAGGAAAAACAAATAAATACAACACTGTACAACGACATTATTTTACATCCCCAAACATGAAATGTACAAACTTCTGGAGTTTCACTTTCGTAGACGGTTTTGTAAAGATGTCCGCAACCATGTCTACTGTTGAGCAGAAAACGATTATTATTTTACCAGCATTTAATACAGACCTGACAAAATGATATTTGACGTCAATGTGTTTGCATCTTTGACGATGTACCGGGTTTTTTGTTAAAGCTATTGCTCCTTGGTTATCTTCAAATATTGTCACTGGCATGCATTCACAGTCTTTGTCCATTGCACTTAAGAGCTGTATAAGGTAAAGACTTTCCTGTGTTGTTGCTGCCAGGGCCATATATTCTGCTTCACACGTTGATAAAGCCACTGTTTGTTGCTTCTTTGACTTCCATGAGATAACAGGTCCATTTTTGTTAAGGCTGAAACAATACCCTGTAGTGCTTCTCCTGTCACTTTGTTCTCCTGCCCAGTCTGCATCACTATATGCTACAAGTTGAAGTTTCTCTTCACATCTTTTATAGCATAAGCTGTTATCCATTGTCCCTTTCAGGTACCTCAGCACATGTTTAGCTGCAATCAGGTTACATTCTCTTGGTTGAGCTAAACACTGTGAAAGTCTGCTCACAACCCAACTAAGATCAGGTCTTGTACATGTCATAACATAAATCAAACTACCCACAAGCTCACGATAATGTTTCGGGTCAACAGGTTTACTTTCACACTCAAAGTTTAACTTCTGTTCACATGGGGTGCACCTTGTGCTACATTCCGACATACCAAATCTTTCAAGAATTTTCTGTATGTACATCTTTTGGTTCATTTTTACTTCACCATTTACTTCACCATCTGTTTGTGTAAAGTCAATGCCCAAGAAATATTTAAGTGTCCCCATATCTTTCATTTTGAACCTTGTTTTCAGCATTTCTTTTACTCTGTTTATCAAAAGATCATCATTTGCTGCTATGATGAGGTCATCAACCCAAAAAATAACAATTATTCTCTCATTTAAGTTTTGTCTTGTATAAACACAGTGATCAGCAGGATTCTGTATGAAACCATTTTCATCCAAATAGTCATGGAGCATTTTATACCAGTTGCGTCCTGATTGTTTTAAACCATACAATGATTTGTTTAATTTACAAACTAGTTTTTCATCTGTGTTGACTTCAAAACCCTCAGGCTGCTCCACGTACACCTCACAGTCAATAGGAGCATGTAAATAGGCCGTCTTAACATCCATTTGATGTAACTTTAGATCGTACTGAGCTGCCATTTGCATTAAGCTGCGTACAGACGTCATACTTGCTGTTGGTGCGAATGTTTCTTTATAATCTATACCAGCTACTTGACTGTAACCTTTCGCTACATATCTGGCCTTATAGGTTTCAGTTCCATCTATGTTATTCTTAATCGTGAAGACCCATCTACCCCCCACTGCATTTTTATTTTCTGGCAGTCTGGTCAGTGTAAATGTTTTGTTCTCCGTTAAGGATTCCATCTCTTCTTTCATTGCTTCTATCCATTTTTCAGCTTTAGGTGAATTTATTGCTTCTCTGTAACTTTGTGGTGTACTAAACACTGAACGATAGCAATAGTCAACATTTATCTCTTCATCATCAGCACTCCCAGCCATACATTCATAATCTTTTAGATATGCTGGTGCTTTTCTTTCTCTTTCAGAACGTCGTAGACCAGGTTCATTTGCATTTTGTTCATCACTTGTGCTTTCTTCTTCTGAAATAGGTTCAGATGAGACCTCTTGTGTTTCCTGTCTAACACTTGTGCTCTCTACACTCACTGCAGGCTCAGTAGAACTCCCATGTGCTCCCTGTGACACCTGGTGTTCTGCTCTTAATTCTGGCTTAACAGGGATAGTTCTTCTATATCTAAAAACATCATCAAACATGTCAGGATCATCCTGAGTTTGCCTTTCATTCATAGTTTGAGCTACAAATTTAACCAGTCGATGTTTGCAGATTTTTCCTGTGTTTGGGTAATAGACTAAATATGCAGGGCTGTATTTATCATAACCCACAAAGATACCTTTATCACACCTCGGATCTAGCTTTTTCTTAATTTGTCTATATGCATAGCACACACACCCAAATTCTTTCATTTTAGAAAGGTCAGGCACCTTTCCTGTCAGCAGGTAATATGGAGTCTGTTTCAATCGGTTGTTGAAACACCTGTTTCTAATTACTGCAGAAGCCATTACAGCATAAGTCCACAACTCTTTAGGTAGATTACTTTCTATCAACATACATCTTGCCATTTCAAACAATGTTCTCCAGCTTCTTTCAGCTGTGCCATTCTGATGCGGTGAATAAGGTGCAGATGTCTCATGTCTGATAGAATTAGTACTCATTAAAGACTGAAAGTCTTTTGATGTGAACTCTGTACCATTATCGGATCTAATACATTTTATTTTACCATATGGGGCAACATCTGCAATAAACTTTTCAGTAGCTCTGGCTGTGTCACTCTTAGCTTTAAGAAAGTAAACAAATATTGTACCAGAATAGTCATCTGTAAATGCTAATGTGTATCTGAAACCGCCTTTTGCAGCAGGCTCAATTCATTCATTCATTCAACCTTTATTTAGTCAGGTAAATCTTTTGAACCTCATGGGCTCATTTACGAAAGCGACCTGCTAAAACTAAAGAACAATTGGACCAGCTAAATCAGTATGAACTAATTCGAGAGCATTTTCTGCTTTTGCATCAGCTTGTCTGTTTCTGTATTGACAGAATTTACCCAAAATGCAAGTTTCACAATCTAGGCTTGTTTTATCACCCTTCCCTTTGATTTTCATGCCTTTTACCACATTTTCTAATTTTAGCAGGTCTTGGAAATTACAGTGGCCTAGAATTTTATGCCACTCCTGAATGTCATAACAACCTGAAGTCACATTACATTGTTCATCTTCATATTTTTCATCATTTTTATTGTCATTGTCAAATATGTCTAGATAATAAAGTCTATCATAGACACTAATGTCAAACCTTGTACCGTCCTTGGCGATGAGTTGACTGCATTCTTGGTTGAAGTTGACTGAGGCTCCCCTGGACGTCGCCGCCTTCACAGAAAAGATGTCTTGTGGGTACGTTGGGACGTATAACGCCCGTTTGATCTCCACCTTCATCCTTCGTCCTTGTGTGTCCCGCAGCCAGACCTCCGCGTCACCTCTCTTCACCGCCACACCATTCGTCCTCGTCCCGTCAGCGAGCTCAATGAAGTGTTGTTCTGGTTCAAACGTGTCATCCCAGCGTTTGAACCTGTTAACATCAGTGATGATGTGTGAGGTCGCTCCGGTGTCCACCATCAGGCCTCTCTGTTTCCGTCCGCTGATCTGTGCGTCGTCCGTCCTGAATGCGAACGAGTGATCATCCTCCACTTCATCGGTCGCTTGGTTCACATTCTCCATCTTCTTTCGCCAACAGCCACTCTCTGCATGACGTGGACTCTTACACACACGGCACCACTGTCGCTGTGTTTCATTCTTCGGACACTGCCTTGCTTTGTGCTCCCCCAGTCCACAGCTGTAACAGATGAACTCGGTGTTACCTCCTCGTCTTCCTTCTTTTCCGACGAAGCACAATCTTTGCCAGCGACCTTCCTTGTCCCCTCTGGGCCCATAACCTGTTCGATTCGCCATCTTAGGGCAGGTTAGGTCGGACAAAGAACGGTTCAGGATTCAGCATTTAGTTTAGGAGGTTTATTTCTCTCAGGAAAGTCATCAGATACATACAGACTTCCATCCACTTCAATCAACTCAGCTGCGTCAATACCACGCCTTAAATAGTCCCTTGCTGATGACGTACGTGAAGAGCGTTCAATACCCCACGTGACTAATCTTAACATACCCAATGAATACCCACCACTGCACCCTGTATTCACTGGTTAACTGGACATCATTAACCTCACGCAGACTCTTCCACTGGTACATTTTCATCTTTAAATCACTTCTTGGTCTGCTGCCCTCATACATCTCCTCCTACATGTCTTTGCGTGAGTGCAGCTACAGTGTGCGCTCTCAGGACATGATTACCTGCAGTGTTCCGTCAGTGAGGACTGAACTTGGAAAAAGGGCCTTCTCCTACTCCGCTCCTGCTTCATGGAATATCTTACAAAAAGATCTGAAGCTCTCGACCTTGACTTCTCTAAATGGTTTTCAGAATCTGTTGGAATCCTGGCAAAAACCAATGCAGATTTGTTCCTGTCTTTGATTTTATACGTCTACCTTATAATGTTTTGCTAGTTTTTTGATACTTTGTTAAAAAAAAAAAAAAAAACTTTCTTTTGTTTTTTTCTCTCTTTTGTTTTCTATTGTTTATTGTTTGTTTGTTTATTGTTTAAGGAAATTCTACCACTGCTGTTCATTGTTCTTTAGTTTTAGCAGGTCGCTTTCGTAAATGAGCCCATGAGGTTCAAAAGATTTACCTGACTAAATAAAGGTTGAATGAATGAATGAATGGGTAGCAGCCTTTCAATTTCGAAGGTTTAAAAACTACAATCGCGTGCCGTCGCATGCTTTTGACGCAATGACGTAAAAGTGCGTGGAGGATGGGAAGTGAAAATCGAAAACAAGATGGCAGCGGTGTCAGATCACGGTCTTAAGAGAATAGTTTGGAAAAGTAAGTTTTCCTGATTTACAGCGTTTCTTTGCCTTATAAAGCACCGTTTTGCGTCTAAGTGCACGTTTTTTCACAGTTTTTCAGCCACTTTGCGTCTCGGGATAACAGTGCACGTCCAGTTTATTTTTCTAAATGAAACGGAAGTTATCATTTTGAATCGAACGAGTTGTCGGTAGAGTAAATAAACCATGTTTAAACTTGACTTGTACTTTTTCTGGCTTTTGTTGCTTATTTTCGTTAGGTTAGTCAACATGAGGTCACTTGTATGTCTGAGCCCCACCTCGTTCCTGCACGTTAGTCAATGTCAGAAGAAATTCTGACGCAAACCTGTTGTGTTCGTAAACTTTACAGAAGCTGAAGTTATTCTATCAAAAACTGCTGAGTGCTGACAGAAGTTGTTATTAATAATGAAAGTTTTAGCAATTTTATCTGCAAGAACTGGATGTGATGGCATATAAACGAAGTGGCAATGTTAGAAACTACAGCAGACCCAGATTTTATTATGATTTATACATCGCCTCTATAAACTGTTGAGATGCTGTATTTTCGATATTTTGTTCCACCATTATTTAAACGTGGTATCATATTTTTGAAATAACAAGATGAAATGGTGCCTTTTTCCAAAGTAGGATAGGGTAGAGACAGCCTAGTGAAGCATTTATGATGCATCTTTACGAACTAAGTCCATTTTTAATGAAAAACTTCAATAAATTGTTTTATATATATGTATTTATTTTCTTTTTTTATTATTTATATTTTCTTTTTTATTTAACAAATTCTATTTGGTATAGGGGTGCACCGATTTCAATTTTCTGGCCGATCACCGATCACCGATTTTTAGAAAATCTGACCTGCCGATTCCGATTTTGGCCGATACCCGATTTTCAGGTGTTAAAAGGTCAAAATGCACCCTAAATTTTCAGGATTTTACAACCTTTACTAAGGCAGATGAGATCGGTGGAAAAAATCGGCTTCTCATTTAAAGATCGGCCGATCACCGATTTCCCCAAATTAAGGAAATCGGGGCCGATTTATCGGCCGGCCGATTTATCGGTGCATCCCTAATTTGGTAATGTACTTGTTGAAATTTTGATGTCTGTTTTTTTATTTTTTTACATCTTCATAGTGTTTAAAGTTTTTGTGTTTTTTAAGCAATAATTTTGCTGAAATATTCAATGGTTTGCAAAAATGTCCTACAGATTAACTTAAAGGAATATAAAAACACAAGATTTATTTATTGGATTTTCTTTTCAAAATATATGCAAGCAAAATCTTAAAAAAATATTTTTACTGAGCTATGTATCAAATCTAATCGTAAATTATTTAGGCTTTCAGTACACAATTTTCTGTTTGGCATTAATATTTAAATGTTAAGGCTGGTTATATGAATCAAATATTGTACTTATATTTCTGTATGCATTGCTGTTTTGATTCTACCAAGTCTATTAATTTTACTACTAATTCCCAAATGTGAATTGTTAGATTTTAAAGCCAGGATTGACCATGTACTGTATGAACACATACTGAACCTTAGAATGATGAACCTGAACTGTGATTCTTGAGTAGGCTTTTCATGTTATTTGTTTTCTACAGGAATAAAAGATACAATTATCACAGATTGCAGAAAATCTGAAGTGTGGAAGGTAGGACAGAACTTCAATATTGTAACTGGATGAATAGACATTTTTAACATCTCAGTTTTCCTCGCTGTGATTTAAAATACACTTGTTTTCACGATTGTCTACACAACTTTGCAACTCATGTGGTACATTAACCATTCATCACTTAAATTATCTTGACAGATATTGATTCTGGACTCCTTCACCACTAAGCTCCTCTCATCATGCTGCAAAATGTCCGATCTGATGACAGAGAAAATAACAAGTAGGTTACAGTGTATGGGGTTTCTATTACAGCAAAATGTATATTTTCACAACATGCAGTCAAGATGAAACTAACTTAAATCTGAATATAAGTTTATGTGCAACATTCACTGTAAAAGTGTTTTTATTTTTCTCTTTAGTTGTGGAGGACCTGTTCAAAAACAGGGAGCCTGTTCTTGAAATGAAGGCCATCTACTTCATGACACCTACCGCTAAGGTTTGCTATTTTAACCTTGATTTGGAATGCACAGAATTATCTTACAAACTTGAATTTATTGTCTCAATTATTTATTTTTGACAGAGTGTTGATGCCTTCATAGCAGACTTCAAGCGCAAACCCAAATACAAAGGAGCCTATGTTTATTTTACTGACTGTAAGTAACTTATATTTTAACATTTTGGTGCAGCTCAGTAATTAAAACATTTGTTCTTCAATAAGAAAATTGGACCTTTGATTCCCCCAGTATGCAGTAACATTTCAAAGTGTTTCGAGCAAGACATTGAATCCCTTGTTGCCTCCATTGTGTGCCGCATTAGTCTGTAAATATAATTTAAACGCACTGATTAAGATCTATAGAATGATTTAGTCATAGTGACTTTGTAAAGATGTAGTAGAGTGCTGTATGAATGTGTGGGTGGATGGGTAAATGAGGGCACAGATTGTGCAGTAAAGCACTTTGAGTAGCCTGGTTTGCTAGAAAGGCCCTATGCAAGTACAGTACAGTCTAAATATTTAATTTAAAATATTAAACGAAAAGATCCTTACTGTAACATGATAAAAAGCACTCCAAAATGTTTCTTAATTTAATTTCACAGACTGTCCTGATGAACTTTTTAACAACATGAAGCTTTACTGTGCCAAGTACATACATGTCTGCAAGGAAATAAACATCTCTTTCATGCCAGTGGAGGCACAGGTAAATGATTGAGGCTTGTTTTCCTTTGGTAATTTTGTAATAATGTTACATTTCCTCTTTCTAATTCAACTAATCACTTTGTTTAGTAGTTTTATTATTATTTTTTTTTGTTTGCTGCTTGTTGTTTTTTGGAGGAAGGTTGGGGTTGGAGGTAGTCTAAAGGAAACTTTCATGAAGGTTGCCTCTTAAGTTATGGCATAATTTTTGACGTGAGAACAGAAACTAGCTGCTTCCTGTGTTTTAAAATACAACAATGTCAAAGTTAATAACATTTTGTGTTTTATACTTGTTAGAACTGAGTGTATCATTTTAAAAGAATATTGTTATTTTACAATATTATTTTCAAACTGTACTTTTAAGGTGTTTACATGTGATGATCCTGGGGCTTTCCGAAACATCTACAGTCCTCACAGTCAAGTCAAAAGAAAGACACTGGAGACTCTTGCAGACCAGATTGTGACGCTTTGTGCCACGTTGGACGAGTACCCAGGGGTCAGATACAAGAAGTAAGCAAGAGAAGGTTTCATTTTTGAGCTTAGGTTACACCACACCTTAGCCCCCAAGCTGACACAATTTTTGAGAACTTGTGCTACCTACAGCGTCTTGCGAAAGTATTCACCCGCTTGGCTTTTTGCCTATTTTGTTACATTATAACCTGTATTTTTATATGTTTTTAAAATCTGAATTGTATGTGATGTATCTGCATAAAATTCATTCATTCATTCAACCTTTATTTAGTCAGGTAAATCTCAATGAGCCTCGAGGGCTCATTTACAAAAGCGACCTGCTACAAACTAAAGAATGATGAACAGCAATGGTAGAATTTCCTTAAACAACAACAGAAGAAAAAAAACATAGGAGAGAAATAGAAAGTGAAATGCAACGTATCAAAACTAGCAAAACACCACAAGGTAGATGTACAAAATCAAAAACAAGAACATATCTGCAATGGTTTTTGAAAAAAAAAAAAGTCTTAAGTTGGTGTAGTTGAATGCGAAAAATATCTGTAAAACTTTTTTTTTTTTTTTGGCTAAAAATTGGCATGTGCATATGTATTCACCCCCTTTACTATGAAGCCCTTAAAAAGTTCTGGTGAAACCTATTACTTTCAGAAGTCACATGCTTAGTTAAATGAAGTCCACCTTTGTGCAATCGAAGCGTCACATGATCTGTCAGTATATACAGGTATACACACCTTTTCTGTAAGGCGAAGCTGCAACACCATTAAGTAAGGGGCACCACTAATCAAACAACACCATGATGAAGACCAAGGACATCTACAAACAAGTCATGGACAAAGTTGTTGAGAAGTACAAATCAGGGATGGGATATAAATTTAAAAAAATGTCCAAATCTCTGATGATTCCCTGAAGCACAATCCAATCCATTATCAAATGGAAATAACATGGTACCACAACAAACCTGCCAAGAGAGGACTGCCCACCAAATCGGACTGGGCAAGGAACCCTGAAGGGGCTGCCCAGTTCCCAAGCAGAGACTGGAGTATCTGTCCAAAGCTGGACATTATGGAAGAGTGGCCAGAAAAAAGCCTTTACTTACAGACAAAAATAGAAGAGCTCATTTTGAGCTTGGCAGCAGGCATGTGGGAGACTCCAAATGTATGGAGGAAGGTGCCTCCAAGGAAAACACGATGTCTGGCACAAAACCAACACATCTCATCACCACAAGCACACCCATAGTGAAACGGAATGGCAGCGTAATGCTGTGGGGATGTTTTCAGCAGCAAAGACTGGGGAAACTGGTCTGGGTTGAGGGGAAGATGGATAGTGCTAAATACAGGGATATTCTGTCCAACCATCCGATATTTTTACCTGCTTCTTCCTTTACGGATCGTGGAGGTCACTGGTGCTCATATCCAGTAGTCACTGTGTGAGAGGCAGTCTTCACCCTGGACAGGTCAAGAGTCCATCACAGGGACACACAAAGACAAACAACCATTCACACTCTCACCTAGGAACAATTTAGAGTTGCCAATCAGCCTAACATGCATGTTTTTTGTTTGTGAGAGGAAACAAGAGTACCCAGAGAAAACCCACACATGCAAGAAGAGAGCATACAAACTTCACCCAGAAAGGTCCCCAGCCGGGATTCGATCTGACAACCTTCTCGATGAGAGGCGGCAACTCTACCAGCTGCACCACCATGCTGCCCATTACAGGGATATTCTTGAGCAAAACTGAACTAAATTATTTCACAAGGCACTGTAACTGTCAAGAAATTATGTTTTGGGGGCTGATAGTCAAGATACTTTGATATTGACTTGTTTTCTGCCAACACTGAGGATCAAATGCACACAAGGTTTCAGATTAACTACTTTGGAGATGGGGTTTTTTTGTGTTTTTTAAGGGTGAAAGATGAAGCTTTCAGAAGCTTTTTATATTGTTAAACTTGAAAAGAGATTTAAAATAACACTGTTTAAAAAAAAATACTTTTCAAAGACTACTTTTTTCTGCAAAGTTGTTAATAGATTTTATATTTTGAAAATAATTCTTTTAAAAAATTGACACAAACTGGAGGTGTGTGCATGTGAAAGGGTAGAAAAGACTTGACTGTCCAGCAGCTGCAGATTTTACAAACTTCCATTTTTAAAAGGCTCATCTTATGAATATTAGTGTCACAAAAGTTTTACTGTGGTTTAAAGAGACTGAATTCTTGCTTCTTCTTTTTTTTTAACTAGAGATGGCAACATGGAAAATGCTAAAACTCTTGCAGAGCTGGTTGATACTAGGCTAGCCAGATACTATGAGTTGGATGACAACGGGAAGAAGAAGGTGAGACACCTGCTGGGAAAAAAAAAATGTTGATACCAAAAGTCAAATAAATAAATAAATGTCCATTTTTGTCATCTGTGTATGTTTCCCATACAAGACGAAATTCGTCTCTGCATTTAACCCAACCACCACCAGGTGGTGCAGTGAGCAGCCATAGAAAGCGCCCGGGGAGCTGGGGAAATAGGTGTGCACTCATAGACACCCCAAGGTGTGTAGTGGCCGGGGTTCGAACCTGGGTCCTTCGGGTCCCAAGTCGGAAGCCCTGCCACTACACCATCTTGGCCCCTTATCTTAGCCTTGGGAGTTAATGGGATCCTTCAAGTTCAGTATTATTTCTACCTATAACTTTATACGAAGTATTGTTTATTTTAAAAAAAGATACAAAAGAAATCTCACACCATTGTCAGTTATTTATTTTTAATCTAAAATGTTGAGGTTTTGTTTTTTGCTTTAATTTTCTGTTTGTAGGAAAAGACTCAGGCCCAGCTGCTGATAGTGGAAAGAGGCTTTGACCCAGTAAGCCCCATCCTCCATGAACTCACCTACCAGGCCATGGCTTACGACCTCCTTGATATTCAGAATGACACATACACGTACGTCTTTCTTTACTGAATTTCTCTGCACTCAAAATTCACACACAGTCTCCCAGTCGGACCATATTGTCCTGCAGATTGCTGAAATGTAATTGTCTGGGTAATCTTGTTGCTCAGGTACAAATCCAAAGATGGCTCAGAGAAGCAGGCCCTGTTGAATGAGGATGACATGCTTTGGGTGAAACTCAGGCACAAGCATATTGCTGAAGTCTCAGAGTAAGTTGGCAGGTTGTAGTACTATTGTTGTTTTACAGTCTTCATTCAAACTTTGAACTTGTTGTTTTCTTATACAGAGAAATCCCCAAGATGGTAAAAGAAATATCTGCCAACAAGAAACAGCCAGATGGGAAGGTATAGAGTTGGAATTGTTTGAGTTTCTGCTGGTCTTTGAATCTCTTAATTTCTCTTTTAAAGACACTTCTACACAAAATGAATCTTTTTTCTTTTCTTCAGATAACCATAAGCAATTTGGCCCAAATGATGAAGAAGATGCCTTCATTCCGTAAACAGCTTACTGAGGTATGAAATGCAAGTAAAGAAACTTTTTTATTATGCTAACTTGACTTGTAAAGTCTATCAGGAGATTTTTAACATGACATTTCAGGGATGTGCCTTGAAACTGGTTTTAAAGCAAATGAAACACTAAACAGCTTCTTACTAGCAGTTATAGATGTAGGTTGTCATTAAGTTGTGGTTGGGTGTGTGGACGCCTCTACACCTTGTAATTTATTCAGAGTTGTTGCCATCTTGCAGAAGAATACTGATCAAAGTATTGCCTCTATGACAACTGTCTTACTGAAAAGAAAAGAAAATCGATTACAGTGCATAGGTTTGTATATAATATTAGTATATGTTCTTTTTATTCTAATTATAGAAAACTATACATCTACAATTGGCTGAAGATTGCTTGAAACCTTTCTCAAATAACGTGGAAAAGCTTTGCAAAGCTGAGCAGGTTTGTCTGTGCCCTCCTTGAACTCTTCGGTAAAAAGTGGTACTGTATTAGGATTAACAAAATATCTAGTAAAAGCCAGTTGTTTTTAAGCACCATTGGTCTGTTTACAAAGTTCTTACTCAAGAACATGAGTTATGTTGGAGTTTTGAATTTATTGTTTGAATAAAACTGTATTATTGAACAAATGAGAGACATTGAGAGCATCCAACCAACTAATTTTATGAAAATGTGCATGTGTGCTTTTTTGTAGCGGTTTGACCTTCACCTAGACAAATATTGATAATTTTGTTGTTGTAAATATAGGATGTTATATGTCATTTTCTCTGCAGGACCTTGCAGTGGGCTCTGATACGGATGGAGTGAAGGTGAAAGATCCGATGAGGACTCTGCTGCCTGTGCTGCTTTACCCATACAGCAAATACGACAAAATTCGAGCTGTGCTGCTCTACATTTTCAGTCTTAATGGTAAAACAGTCTTTACCTACTATAAAATTGTGTTTTGTTTTTTTAACTGAGGATATAAAGTTTCTGTTTAATTGAAACTTTCATGAAAAAGACCAAATAAAAAGAAAAATGAATGTTTTTTTTTGCGCCTGAACAGGAACAACAGATGAAAACTTGAATAAACTTATCCAGCATGTTCAGATTGAGGATGAACGAGAGTTTATCCTGAACTGGAAAGAATTGGGAGTCCCTATCATCACATCTGTAAGTTTTAAAAGTACAGTACAGGTAGTCCTCGACTTACGACGTTTCGGACTTACGAACTCATCTCGTAAAAAAATATTTTTTATTTATTTTATTTTATAATAAATAAATAAATGTACAGTACTGTACTGTACAGTTACCAAGCACTTAGCCTATCCTAACACAGTTAAGGAGTGAGTTGAATTGTCTCCCTCCTCCCTAACAGGCTCCATGTGAAAGGGAGACAATTCAACTCCATCTTTAAAAACTGTGTTAGGATAGGCTAAGTGCTTGGTAACTGTACAGTACTGTACATCTATTTATTTATATTAAAACAATTAGAAAAAATTAATTTTTTTCTGTATGTGATCCGACTTACGAATTTTCGACTTACGAGCGGCCCGTAGGTACGGAACTCGTTCGTAAGTCGGGGACTACCTGTATATGGTTTGCTTAAGAAAAACAAGTACAGTATTTTGTTTTCCTTCACATTGTTTTAAAATTATTTTCTCTAGTTTTATTGCTGCTCTTTGTTGTGCATTTGTTTTATAGCCTAGTCTCTTCCCTCGCAAACAAACCCGACGGGATCGTCCCCACGAGGGGAGGTACAACCTTTCAAGATGGACTCCGGTCATAAAAGATGTGATGGAGGTCAGTGAACACATACTGTGTAATAAACAACATGATATGAATGTATTTACAACATTTACATCTTTATACACTTCTCATTTAAATTCAGTTCTCTAACAACTTTCTGAATATCAGTGATCTACCACAACTCATCTCTGAATAGTATCTGAGAGAAAACGTGTTCAGCAAGTCTTTGGCAGCAGAACAAAAAGAGGTTTTCAAATTTAGGTCTTGTATTAGACAGTATTGTACATTTTATTATGTAGAGGAATGCTCCGTAGGGATCAGCAACATAGCACCATTTGTCTTGAGTTCATGTGGGAAATCTTTCTGCTTTTGTTCATCTTCTAACACTGACACTCAGATGCTTTTAATTGTGTCTTCCCAGTGGCAAGTTTTTACTGAACTTTGCCACCAAATCTCAGTTCTGTTATTCAACTTAATAATTTTAAAGGGCTACACAGTGGAGTTGTTGCTTAGCTTTGTTGCTTCACAGCAAGAAGGTTCAGGGTTCAACTTCAGGGAAGGATCTTTCTGCATGAAGTGCACATGTATGTTTTGTGTTGTGTGTATGTGTGTGTTGTATGTGTATGTCAATTAGAAATTCTAAATTGTACTTAGGTGTGTGAACATTTTTTGTGTGACCTCATGATGCTTTGTCAACCTGTTTAGGGCGTACCTCGCCCAACAATTCCTGGAGATTGCACCAACTTCTTACATCCCTGAGCAGCATCAAGTAGATATAGAAAATGGATGAACAGTTTTAAATGAAAAGGGGGCTCTTGAACAATTCAACAAACATGGCGTTTTAAAAAGCCTAGTTTCAATCTTTACTGTCTTCAGGGAAAAGAAGTAATAAGAAGTGTTCCGTTTATTTTCTCTTCACTTTTCTGTCATCACTTGAAACCCCATTTCTTAGGAATCCTGAGCACCTGACTTCCTTTTAGATCTGGTACATATTTCATCTTGTGGCAGAAAACACATTTTTTGATGTGTTGCAACTTGAAATGTTCTTCAAATCTAATTGGTTAGCTAGCTAGAGACATACTCCGTAGCAGATCGTTTCTTTTTTCTTTTTTCTTTTTTTTTACAATATTTACATACAGTTCAGGAAGTCTGACCCTAATTTTTGGAATAAATAATCCGCAATTAAAGTTTGTTAATTGCTAATAAGATCCATTCACAAAAAATAATGTGTGTTTCAAGAAGCAAAAGTGATTTAAAATGTTGTTACACTAACTTTTTTTATTGTATTTCAGTTAAATGTCAAACAATCTTGCAAATGTTCATATAAATATAAGTTATGGCTTTTTTCAGTAAATTTGTCTTTTTTTTTTTAATACCAACATTGGCTTAATTAAAAATTTTGTCACCCTCAGGATGCTGTGGAAAACAAACTGGACACCAAGGAATGGCCTCACCAGTCAGAGTGTCCTGCTGCCTGGAATGGTTCTGGAGCTGTCAGGTGGGATTTTCTAAGTCATCATTTAAGAACTGTAACAAATTCTGAAGGAATTTATAATTTCTGCTAAATATGTTTTAGAATTTTTTTTATTTTATTTTTTCAAAATAAATTTATTTAACATCAAATGTATGGTATAGGTTTGAAAAATGTTGTTATGTACACTTGTGAAAATAATTGAAAAAACAACTGAGAAAATCTTTGTTTGCTTTTGCAGACTATCTTCTCTTCACAATCCACTCGTAAATTGAACATTTAGTTTCAGCTGTTTTGTTGTCTGCCCAGATGTTTTTCTTTCACTTGCTTTCTCTCTTAAATTTCATCTGAGTTCATTTCTGCTTCACAGCGCTCGCCAGAAGCACAAACCTAACGCTCAGGACGAACGCCGGACTGGCTCACGTCTTATCATCTTTGTTATTGGAGGAATAACTTACTCTGAAATGCGTGCTGCTTATGAGGTCACTCAAGCAGTAAAATCCTGCGAGGTCATCATAGGTGAGCAATAATACAGTGCTATACTTATACTGTACATTGCTTTAGTTCTCCAGATTCAGTGGCTTTTTATTTATTTAAACAGAATATTGCTTTGTTGTTGCTGTATGTGTACAGGCAGCACAGGCTGCTTGCTGTGTTGCACTCTTATGCGTTTGCACCCTTTGTACATGAGGCCCCAGCTCTTTACCCTCACTAGGGTCCACTAGGGGTCTTGGGAAGTTGTCCATTTAGTCTACATGTGTTTTGTGGACTTGGAGAAGGCATTCGACCGTGTTCCTCGAGGTACACTGTGGGGGGTGCGCTATGAAAATGGGATTGTGTGTCCGTTGTTATTGGCCATTGTAGAAGTGGTTTGACAGTTTGGTACACTGTGGGGGGTGCGCTATGAAAATGGGATTGTGTGTCCGTTGTTATTGGCCATTGTAGAAGTGGTTTGACAGTTTGGTTCCCATTGCCAGCAGTAAGTCAGACTCCTTCAGGGTGGGAGTTGGACTCCACCAGGGTTGCCCATTGTCACTGATTCTGTTCATAACTTTAATGGACAAAATTTCTTGGTGCAGCCAGCTGGCAGAGGGAGTGTGGTTCAGTGCTCCTCTGTTGAAAAAGAGTGGACAGCTCTCTCCGGGTTGGCAGTGACGTTCTACCTCAAGTGGAGGACTTCAAGTATTTTGGGGTTTTGTTCATGAGTGAAGGAGGAATGAAACGTGGCATTGACAGACAGATCTGCATTATTGTAGAATCTGTGCTGGTCCGTTGTGGTAAAGAGGGAGCTGAGCTGTAAGGTGACGCGCTCCGTTTACCAGTTGGTCAATGTTCCTACCATCTCCTATGGCCACAAACTCTTGGTAGTGATCGACTGAATGAGATTATAGATACAGGCAATAAAAATGAATTTTCCCAGTAGGGTAGCTGGACTCTCCCTTAAAGATGGGGGAGAAAAGTTCATTTATCCGGGAGAGACTCGGAGTAGAGTCGTAGCTCCTTTTCATCGAGAGGAGCCATTTGTGGTGGTTTGGGCAATTGGCAAGGATGCTCCCAGGGCACCTCCTTAGGGAGGTGCTTCTTGCATGTTCATTGGAATCCTCCCAGAAGAACTAGAAGAGGTGCCTGGGGGAAGAGATGTCCAGGCCTTCCTGCTCAAGCTGCTGCCCCCATGAGCCAACTCCAGAGCAAGCAAAGAAAGATGGATGCATGGATACCGTACTATGTCATTGCCTGGTTTCATCTCAGAATTTTTACACCCCTGCTGGAGTTTGCAAGAATTGCTTTACTTCACAAAAAATATAATAGACGTTTTGTTTTTTTTGTGTCCAGGATCATCCCACATTTTGACCCCCACCTGTCTTCTGGATGACATCAAAGCTCTGAGCAAAGGCCCAATGGAAACCTTAACAATTGAGGAAAGGAGCAACACCTGAAAACATCTGGCTGTCCGCAAAGTATCTTCCTGAGCGTCTTCGTGTCCCTAAATGTTGTCACTCAGCACACTGCACATAACTTTCTGAATGGAATACTGAAGGAATTTTTTTTTTTTTTTTAACGTTTATTGCTGCACATTTATAGTCACAAGTTTGAGGACAATTTAGGTTTAAGCTTGGTCACTTCAGTTGGCAGGATTTCATTTCAAAGGCTTAAAAATATGGCCTGATAATGTGTATAGTTTGTAATAAATATTATGTAGATCATATTAAGACAATTGAC
>JBBPBX010005734.1:51605-70924 GCA_038048925.1 Garcialebias charrua | reverse complement strand
GCAGCACGAACATGAGTCTGTATGAGCAGATGAATGAACACAGCAACATGAAACAGATCAGCAGCAACATGAAACAGATCAGCAGCAACATGAAACAGATCAGCAGCAACATGAAACAGATCAGCAGCAACATGAAACAGATCAGCAGCAACATGAAACAGATCAGCAGCAACATGAAACAGATCAGCAGCAACATGAAACAGATCAGCAGCAACATGAAACAGATCAGCAGCAACATGATGTGATATTTCACAGTGATTATTCTGGTTAGATATTCATGAGTCTAACAGCCTCAGTGTATAAGCTGTTCCTCAGTCTAGTGGTTCTAAACTTAATGCTACTTAACCTCCTTCCTGAGGGGATCCGGGTAAAAAGTGTGTGTGCTGGGTGAGTAGGGTCCTTCATGATGCAGGTGGCCCTCTTCCTGCATTTGGAGGTGTAGATGTCTGTGATGGTGGGGAGGCTGAGTTCTCTGCATTTGGCCCATTGCGCCTGGGATGAAACCAGGCGGGGCAGTGGGCAGCTATGTAGGCACCAGGGGAGCAACTAGGGATTCAGTGTATTGCTCAGAGACTCCACGACATGTGGGAATGGCTGGGGATCAAACCTGTGACTTTTGAGTCCCAGGTCGGCTGCCCTGCCTCTATTTCCCGTGTCGTCCCCCATTGCCACTTCTTCAAATTATTACAGAAAACTGAATAGAATCATTAAAGCAGTAGCCATACCAAGTTACAAGGCTTAAGTTGTAAACCAATCGATGCCGGAACGCAATAGTGGGCCAGCCAGTGAGAAGGAGTGGGGGTGAGAGGGTCTTGGGGTCCTCTCCCAGAGAATTTTGAATAAAGTACAGTAAATGCAATTTTCTTCATTTTGGTGTATTTTAACGGGCTGTTAAGCATCTACGTGCTTGTAAAATTTAATCTTTTTCTTTTGTTTGCAGACTCCCAAGCACCAGCTTGTGAATCCCCATGGGTCCAGGGACCCCAGTTTGAGAACTACTGATTTAGTCAATAAGGGAAAAATATCAATTGTGATACATAGATGCTGTTGCAACTTTAACAGGAACATAAGTTCATTTGTGCATCAACACAGCTGCACAGTTTACAAAAGGTAATACTTGTTAAGACTCATTGGACGTGTGTCCACTGTCTTCCTGTCCACCTGAGATGAGCTCATTCCTGAAGAACCCGACAACTGTTCTGCTCAGCTGGAGTAGTCCTCAGTTTAGTGCCCCTTTTTGAATGCAGCATCAGACTGTGTTACATTATAATCCCAAATCCACGTGATTTCTGTTGTCACTGTGGCATTATGTTTCTCATGCAGTGCCACCTGAGAGCTACACACACCCAATGGTGCTTTCTAATCTCGCTCTTTATGCACTATGATTTCCCCAGACTGTCAAAATCCCAATTCTATGCTATTTCACATTGAGGAACATATTTTTAATTGACCATTGATTCTCTGACAAACCTGATACAAAGTTTAAGCCTGCTTGCTTGGAAAATCTAAGCCTTTGGTCAAATTTCCTCCCTTTTGACCAATTCTAACACTCTCAAGTGACACCAATTACTCTGCTGGCAGTAGAATCACCCACAGTCTTGAAGTATTAAAACTTTTATATCTGTTTGGTCTTACTCATAACTTAGCCCTCACTTCCTGGAGTCTGTGACTGGCATAAACTTTAAGAAATACTGACTTTAAATTCATTAAATCAGATCTCTGCGTGTGATTACAGCTGGTTGGGTAATTGTAACTGATTACATATTTATGTTTGTGTTGCATTTAAATAAACACTTCTACCTTTTTTTTAAATGTCAGGCCATCATCCTAAAAGAAGAAAACATTTATTTTATTTTATTTTCTACGAGGGCAGCATTTTCTTAAGTGGAGTGCAAACATTAGCGTTGCAGCAGTAGCTGCGATGAAACTTGAATATTCATTGTGCGCTACAATAAGAACTTTATAGACTTGTTTGTTTAAATTGTTAAAATTATTCTAGTTTTTGAACATTTGAATGCAGGTGCCAGATTTAAAAAAAAAAATTGCAATTAAGTCAATTCAGTAATTCAGTAATTCTGTAATTATTCAGCTTATTATTAAGCACCTTGATAACAGTTTATCTGTTTTAACTGTGCTATATAAATAAAATTGACTTGACTTGACTTGACTATTCAATAAACTGGTGCATCTTCACACAATTTACTATGAAAATAAACATTTCAGGGCAAAAATGGCTCAAATAGAAGCATGCATGAGCCTTTAAACAGTTTTTAATTTATCATTCAGGTCGCAGAATTACCATGTTTTTCAGACTATAATGTGCACCCTTTAATTTTCTTACAAATCGACAGTGAGCCTTATAATCAGGTGCACCTTAGGTGTTTATTCTGGTTGTGCTTACTGACCTTGAACCAATTTTATGTGGCTATTGTAAATGAGTTGAATAGAGTTAAACTTATCTGACTGTTTTGTTTCACTTAATGCACCTTATAATCTGGTGCGCCTTCTAGTCCAAAAAAATATGGTACTCGGTTTTTTAAATCAGTTAAAATAAAGTTATATTTGACTTGAACTGTGTTAAACTTTTTCAGAAAATAAAATATACACGTCATTTGTGTGTTTGAGAGGGCATGTATAAATTTAACAATGTGAAACACTGTTTTATTCAAACTAGGGGAGGAAATAGAATGGATACTTCTTTATACAAACACATACTTTCATTTCATTCTATCCACCGAAACATTGTGTATTTGTACCACTCTGATAGTAATAATGAAAAAATCTAAATAATAATTCAGCTGTTATCAAGTTAATGTGCTAAAAGGGATCTCCTTTCATTTCAAACTTACATTTACTATTTCTGGGACGGCTCAATTAGTATTTGTGAACAACTCTTGCAAACCTTGAAACCACAGAACAAAGATTGCAATCTGTGCTTTTCACTGTGGACCCAGGAGCTGCTCCTTTTAAAACTAAATGAACGTCTGCCCGGCTTTGGCAACAAAGGTTCAGGATTAAATTTGCAGTAATAGTTTTTTATCTCACTCGGAACATATTCATGAAGTGCTTTGGATTCAGTCCCGCCAACCTTTTCCTTTCCTTTCCAGTTAATTTGCTGTGGAGCTGTAGATACTGTACAACGTTCTGACAGTGAGCCGGGCTCTGGCTCCTCTTACAGTGACACATAAAGAAAATCTGCCTTTGTTTAGTGGCCTCTGTCACCCACATTACATTAAAATACTAGACTGGGAACTGTGGCTTTATGTTTAAGTGCGTGAAATTCTAATTCTGATAAAACTATAATCAAACACTGCTGAGAAAGTCAAAACAGAGCGTTGTCTCAGTTAAGCCTCAACATTCAACTTTTAATGAAATGATTTTATAATTTATCAACAGCACAAAGATTGTAGGATGATTCAAATAGCTTCTGAAATACTCCTAAATAATGCAGCGCCACTGGTTGGTGAGGTTTTGGGGCTTAAATCTTTAAATTTTGCATGACGCTGTGGCTCAGTTGGTAGAGCTGTTGACTCTCCGCGAGAAGGTCACCGGATCGAATCCCAGCTGGGGACCCTTCAGGGTGGTTTGTTCTCTCTGTGCAGCTGGAAATGACCCCCGCAAACCGAAAAGAAAGAAGCGGGTAAAGATAATGGATGATGGTGGTGGTGGTGAATTCATAAAGTCAACATTGTCCTGGGCAATCAGATACTATTGCACTGAAAAGTATGATAAATAATAAACAACCACACACTCCAAAAGTAAGAGCGTACCAAAAATAACAACAGTTTGAATACCTGAAGAACAAAGAACGAGAAGAGTGGTGATGGGCCGTAAAAAGTCAACAATATACTTATAAAAAATTTAAACAGAATGTGTTGCATCACTGACCCGACAGAGTTGTGTTCACACGTTAGTCGACAAACAATAGGGAGGGAAGGGCAGTATCACAGCCTTTAAACTGAAAATACTAATATATAAGGAAAATAAATGCTGTCAGATTTACTGCCATAAAGTAAGATGATTGCAAAATAAAATTAAAGTCCTAACATTGCTAGAAGGAATGTATTTCTCCCACTGCCTTTCATGCCAGAGATTTAAACAAAACGTCTCTCATACTGAGAAAAGTTGGAGTTACACTATACAGTATACCCTAGCTCAGGGGTGGACAGACTTTTTTTTATCATGCGAGCTACTTTTAAAATGACCAAGTCAATATGATCTACCTACTATAAGGTCCTATTTACACAATAACATCATCTGGAAATGTTAGTTTTTTATTGATGTTTATTTGGGGAAGTAAACAAAAAAAGAGTAGGTTTACACGCAAAAAGCTGTATTTTCCATGTCAGTTGGGTTGTCAGATAAGAAATTATGAACTGTCACTTTAAACTGTTACTATTTTGAGCTGAACTGTCACATGTGCTGAGTGAAGATATTCTAAGATGAGGTGTGTGTTTTGTTTGTTGAAAATGTGCACAGAAAAGGAGGGGTAATTAAGACATTTTAAATTTATTTGACAACCCTGATGCCGACTCAGCTGCATTCATTGTGCATGCAGTGTCTGCTTGATCTTAGTTTCGTCCAAACTGGTGAATACACCAACCTCGCTTTGGAATTGGATTTTTTAAATTTTTCTCCCACATGCTGAAAAAGGATGAGTAGCACAAAAAAAATGAAAAAATGAAAAAAAAGCACTCTGCTCTCGGTCATTCATTATAACTGCTGTTAGTGCCGAAAAACTGTTGACCACAGCCACCTGTAGTGCATATGTGTGACGTCACGCATGGAAAATTTCATGGGGGGGGGGGGGTAAATATGGATAAATATACATATTTCCCCTGAAAATTTCCACTCTGAGGCCTGGTTTGAGAGAATGAGCGCTTGACTGTCTGCCCTTGTATGTCAATCAAGTGACACATTTCATAGTGAGGATGGATGATAGGCTGGCGTCTATTTTTTATTTTTTATACTATGGGCTCTACCCATAATGCCTTTGCGATTGACTCGTAGATTGAGATTGATGTATTGGGCACCCCTGGTATAGCTGTGTTGGTTAATGCCCTGCAAACGAAAAAATGCCCAATCTCAAGCAATATGATGAGAACTTGTGAGATGTGTACTCATAGAATGAGTTGAGAATGAGTCTCCAATACTAGCACACCAGGTTCTAGTTCAATATTTGTAAAATTGACTGTATTATACAGGTAGTCCTCGACTTACGGCGGTCTCGACCTACGGCGATCTGACTTTACGAATGCATCATATTAATAAAAATATGAAAAGAAATTGTGTTTAAATGTTCTTGATTTCATGTGTACAGCACTTTGTTGCAGCTGTGGTTGTTTTAAATGGCTTTATAAATAAAGTATCATTATTATTATTATTTTTATTCTAATTTTTAAGCCTTTTTGCACAGTTTCCGGCAGTTTCAGGCAGTTTCCGACAGTTTTTGCCAGTTTTCGGCACTGCCGCCGTGTCCGCCATTTTGCGGTTAGCTTCGGTTAGCTCCGGCTAAGACAGCCGGCTTTGGAGGACTGTGTGTCCGATAAGAGGTTGCCTCATACGGTTAAATGAGCTGGAAAGGATCTGTGAACTCTGTGGGCGTCTCAGGCATGGAGCAGCAGCCGCCGATCGCTAACCCTGGACACCAAGCTATGTTTTCGGCAGTGTCCGCCATTTTGCGGTTAGCTTCAGTTAGCTCCAGCCAGCCGGCTTCGGACGACCGTGTCCGATCAGAACTGGGAGCTGAACGGCGATTTTGCAGAGGGACGGATGGACGAAGGAAAACGCCTTGGACCGCATGAACCAGCAGACAGCGAGCGTGACAGAAGGAGCCACGAGCTAACATGTCTAACGCTAGCCCCACCGGGGACATGGACCCGACGGGCAGCGGAGACGCCTGCTGCAGCCGGGAGCTCGCCTCAATGTCCGCCTGGTAGCCTCAGATGTTGGATGAACACTGACCTAACATGCTAAAACGCGGATAAACAACTGAGCAGCCTTTTGGAGGGACGACACTGAGCTAACGGAGGGGCTAAAATGCTAACGCGGCCTCACCAGGGACATGGAGCTGAACGGGTGGCGGAGACCAACTCACAGTACGAAATTGTATTTTTTATTTATTTATTACTGTATGTCTCTAAATGTACTGTACTGTATGTGTTTTGTGATAATTATGTAGGGTACTGTGTTAGGATAGGCGAAGTGCTTGGTGACTTGGTAACTGTACATTACCGTACAAGTACGTGTATAAGTGGCGGCTCGTGTGTAATTCTGACTTACGGCAATTTTCGTGTAACGAACGGCCACAGGAACGGAACTCGTTCGTAAGTCGGTGACCACCTGTAGTTAATTTTATGTTGCTAAAGTATGGCAGCTATGACATCTATCTTGATTTGGGTTAACATGTTGTAGATGTACATTCAGTGATTGTGTTTAGAGAGCTTCTCTAAACATTTGCCTGTGATACTTGAGATATTTTGCCAACAGGCAGTCGATTTCAAAGGTTGAAGCAAAGCTGTTCAATGTACGGGGCTGAAAGTGTGCGTAGGGGGTGACTATCAGCAACTACCACTCCATTTTAGCTGAATATCTGTAAAGGTGTTTGTAGCAGCCATCCTAATTTGGGTTGACTGCACAATGTTCACGTCAAACTCAAGAGCTGCAAGCCAAATCTGGTCCCTCACAATGATAAAAAAACATAATTTAGTATGGACTTCTCTTGCCAGCTGGCTAACTTTGAAGCCGGAAAGATGGTTAGATCATTCTGTCATTACTGATTCTGATGTGGAAAGAGTAACAGAATGTCAAGTGAGACAGATCAAACTCTTGTTCATGAACCTGCAACCAAGAAAAGATGTCAGGTATCTGACTCGAGTGAATGTGTCAGATGAATGTGGCCCGTGGCTCAGATTAACAAGATGGCGCCTATTGTCACGGGCTGCTGTCTAACTCGTCTCCTGAACTTTTTACTGCTGTTCGTGTTCTGCCTTCTTTTCATCGACGATGCATCCTCGCTCCTGGTCTATGATCGCTCAACTCTTCTAAGTCTCCGAGACTCGCTGATCAACACACCGGCTACTGGCAAATATGGACATTTCAAGCCTCCTCCACCACCACCGTTCCTGGCTTCGATCCCAGCCTACCTACAACGCAACGCGACCACGCTGCCACGCAACAAGCGGCGCAGAAGACGCGGAACGAGGGCAGGCGTCCTGGTGAGATTTAAAAAGTATCTCTCGTCTCACAACACGCCGACGGCTGACTTACCTCCTGAATTCAGCGTCTTTGATGTCCGCCGTTCCTTCGCTCGTCGCCACAGAAGCCTTGTTGCTATCAATCATGTCGCCAGCGACCAGTATCCATCTTGCCCCCCGGTGAGGAAAACAGTGAAGCGAGGCAGCGTTAAACAACACCTCCGCCCGCTCGCTCGAGCTGAGAGTGACGTAACTGGCAGCGTTCCAGTACGTGCAGCATTGTTTAACGCCAGATCAATTACTAATAAAACTTTTATATTAAGTGATTTGATCTCAACTCATCGTCTGGATCTGTTTTTGATTACTGAAACCTGGCAGAAAACAGGAGACAACAGCTGCTTCTCTGAGCTTCTTCCAAATGGCTACTCCCACCTGAGCGCTCCGCGTGGGGCTGGAAAGGGAGGGGGCCTGGCTGCTGTGTTCAGTGATGCATTCAAGTACCGTTTGTTGCCTCAGAAAAACTATTCCAGTTTTGAAAGCATGATTTTTGTGCTGGAATCTGCTAAACCTATTTTGTGTGGCGTTTTTTATAGGCCCCCACAATACAATAAAAACTTTGTCAGTGAGTTTTCAGAACTACTGGCGGACTTGCTACCAAAGTTTGACTCTTGGCTTTGTAGCAAGTCCGCCAGTAGTTCTGAAAACTCACTGACAAAGTTTTTATTGTATTGTGGGGGCCTATAAAAAACGCCACACAAAATAGGTTTAGCAGATTCCAGCACAAAAATCATGCTTTCAAAACTGGAATAGTTTTTCTGAGGCAACAAACGGTACTTGAATGCATCACTGAACACAGCAGCCAGGCCCCCTCCCTTTCCAGCCCCACGCGGAGCGCTCAGGTGGGAGTAGCCATTTGGAAGAAGCTCAGAGAAGCAGCTGTTGTCTCCTGTTTTCTGCCAGGTTTCAGTAATCAAAAACAGATCCAGACGATGAGTTGAGATCAAATCACTTAATATAAAAGTTTTATTAGTAATTGATCTGGCGTTAAACAATGCTGCACGTACTGGAACGCTGCCAGTTACGTCACTCTCAGCTCGAGCGAGCGGGCGGAGGTGTTGTTTAACGCTGCCTCGCTTCACTGTTTTCCTCACCGGGGGGCAAGATGGATACTGGTCGCTGGCGACATGATTGATAGCAACAAGGCTTCTGTGGCGACGAGCGAAGGAACGGCGGACATCAAAGACGCTGAATTCAGGAGGTAAGTCAGCCGTCGGCGTGTTGTGAGACGAGAGATACTTTTTAAATCTCACCAGGACGCCTGCCCTCGTTCCGCGTCTTCTGCGCCGCTTGTTGCGTGGCAGCGTGGTCGCGTTGCGTTGTAGGTAGGCTGGGATCGAAGCCAGGAACGGTGGTGGTGGAGGAGGCTTGAAATGTCCATATTTGCCAGTAGCCGGTGTGTTGATCAGCGAGTCTCGGAGACTTAGAAGAGTTGAGCGATCATAGACCAGGAGCGAGGATGCATCGTCGATGAAAAGAAGGCAGAACACGAACAGCAGTAAAAAGTTCAGGAGACGAGTTAGACAGCAGCCCGTGACAATAGGCGCCATCTTGTTAATCTGAGCCACGGGCCACATTCATCTGACACATTCACTCGAGTCAGATACCTGACATCTTTTCTTGGTTGCAGGTTCATGAACAAGAGTTTGATCTGTCTCACTTGACATTCTGTTACTCTTTCCACATCAGAATCAGTAATGACAGAATGATCTAACCATCTTTCCGGCTTCAAAGTTAGCCAGCTGGCAAGAGAAGTCCATACTAAATTATGTTTTTTTATCATTGTGAGGGACCAGATTTGGCTTGCAGCTCTTGAGTTTGACGTGAACATTGTGCAGTCAACCCAAATTAGGATGGCTGCTACAAACACCTTTACAGATATTCAGCTAAAATGGAGTGGTAGTTGCTGATAGTCACCCCCTACGCACACTTTCAGCCCCGTACATTGAACAGCTTTGCTTCAACCTTTGAAATCGACTGCCTGTTGGCAAAATATCTCAAGTATCACAGGCAAATGTTTAGAGAAGCTCTCTAAACACAATCACTGAATGTACATCTACAACATGTTAACCCAAATCAAGATAGATGTCATAGCTGCCATACTTTAGCAACATAAAATTAACTACAGGTGGTCACCGACTTACGAACGAGTTCCGTTCCTGTGGCCGTTCGTTACACGAAATTGCCGTAAGTCAGAATTACACACGAGCCGCCACTTATACACGTACTTGTACGGTAATGTACAGTTACCAAGTCACCAAGCACTTCGCCTATCCTAACACAGTACCCTACATAATTATCACAAAACACATACAGTACAGTACATTTAGAGACATACAGTAATAAATAAATAAAAAATACAATTTCGTACTGTGAGTTGGTCTCCGCCACCCGTTCAGCTCCATGTCCCTGGTGAGGCCGCGTTAGCATTTTAGCCCCTCCGTTAGCTCAGTGTCGTCCCTCCAAAAGGCTGCTCAGTTGTTTATCCGCGTTTTAGCATGTTAGGTCAGTGTTCATCCAACATCTGAGGCTACCAGGCGGACATTGAGGCGAGCTCCCGGCTGCAGCAGGCGTCTCCGCTGCCCGTCGGGTCCATGTCCCCGGTGGGGCTAGCGTTAGCATGTTAGCTCGTGGCTCCTTCTGTCACGCTCGCTGTCTGCTGGTTCATGCGGTCCAAGGCGTTTTCCTTCGTCCATCCGTCCCTCTGCAAAATCGCCGTTCAGCTCCCAGTTCTGATCGGACACGGTCGTCCGAAGCCGGCTGGCTGGAGCTAACTGAAGCTAACCGCAAAATGGCGGACACTGCCGAAAACATAGCTTGGTGTCCAGGGTTAGCGATCGGCGGCTGCTGCTCCATGCCTGAGACGCCCACAGAGTTCACAGATCCTTTCCAGCTCATTTAACCGTATGAGGCAACCTCTTATCGGACACACAGTCCTCCAAAGCCGGCTGTCTTAGCCGGAGCTAACCGAAGCTAACCGCAAAATGGCGGACACGGCGGCAGTGCCGAAAACTGGCAAAAACTGTCGGAAACTGCCTGAAACTGCCGGAAACTGTGCAAAAAGGCTTAAAAATTAGAATAAAAATAATAATAATAATGATACTTTATTTATAAAGCCATTTAAAACAACCACAGCTGCAACAAAGTGCTGTACACATGAAATCAAGAACATTTAAACACAATTTCTTTTCATATTTTTATTAATATGATGCATTCGTAAAGTCAGATCGCCGTAGGTCGAGACCGCCGTAAGTCGAGGACTACCTGTATAATACAGTCAATTTTACAAATATTGAACTAGAACCTGGTGTGCTAGTATTGGAGACTCATTCTCAACTCATTCTATGAGTACACATCTCACAAGTTCTCATCATATTGCTTGAGATTGGGCATTTTTTCGTTTGCAGGGCATTAACCAACACAGCTATACCAGGGGTGCCCAATACATCAATCTCAATCTACGAGTCAATCGCAAAGGCATTATGGGTAGAGCCCATAGTATAAAAAATAAAAAATAGACGCCAGCCTATCATCCATCCTCACTATGAAATGTGTCACTTGATTGACATACAAGGGCAGACAGTCAAGCGCTCATTCTCTCAAACCAGGCCTCAGAGTGGAAATTTTCAGGGGAAATATGTATATTTATCCATATTTACCCCCCCCCCCCCATGAAATTTTCCATGCGTGACGTCACACATATGCACTACAGGTGGCTGTGGTCAACAGTTTTTCGGCACTAACAGCAGTTATAATGAATGACCGAGAGCAGAGTGCTTTTTTTTCATTTTTTCATTTTTTTTTTGTGCTACTCATCCTTTTTCAGCATGTGGGAGAAAAATTTAAAAAATCCAATTCCAAAGCGAGGTTGGTGTATTCACCAGTTTGGACGAAACTAAGATCAAGCAGACACTGCATGCACAATGAATGCAGCTGAGTCGGCATCAGGGTTGTCAAATACATTTAAAATGTCTTAATTACCCCTCCTTTTCTGTGCACATTTTCAACAAACACAACACACACCTCATCTTAGAATATCTTCACTCAGCACATGTGACAGTTCAGCTCAAAATAGTAACAGTTTAAAGTGACAGTTCATAATTTCTTATCTGACAACCCAACTGACATGGAAAATACAGCTTTTTGCGTGTAAACCTACTCTTTTTTTGTTTACTTCCCCAAATAAACATCAATAAAAAACTAACATTTCCAGATGATGTTATTGTGTAAATAGGACCTTATAGTAGGTAGATCATATTGACTTGGTCATTTTAAAAGTAGCTCGCATGATAAAAAAAAGTCTGTCCACCCCTGAGCTAGGGTATACTGTATAGTGTAACTCCAACTTTTCTCAGTATGAGAGACGTTTTGTTTAAATCTCTGGCATGAAAGGCAGTGGGAGAAATACATTCCTTCTAGCAATGTTAGGACTTTAATTTTATTTTGCAATCATCTTACTTTATGGCAGTAAATCTGACAGCATTTATTTTCCTTATATATTAGTATTTTCAGTTTAAAGGCTGTGATACTGCCCTTCCCTCCCTATTGTTTGTCGACTAACGTGTGAACACAACTCTGTCGGGTCAGTGATGCAACACATTCTGTTTAAATTTTTTATAAGTATATTGTTGACTTTTTACGGCCCATCACCACTCTTCTCGTTCTTTGTTCTTCAGGTATTCAAACTGTTGTTATTTTTGGTACGCTCTTACTTTTGGAGTGTGTGGTTGTTTATTATTTATCATACTTTTCAGTGCAATAGTATCTGATTGCCCAGGACAATGTTGACTTTATGAATTCACCACCACCACCATCATCCATTATCTTTACCCGCTTCTTTCTTTTCGGTTTGCGGGGGTCATTTCCAGCTGCACAGAGAGAACAAACCACCCTGAAGGGTCCCCAGCTGGGATTCGATCCGGTGACCTTCTCGCGGAGAGGCAACAGCTCTACCAACTGAGCCACAGCGTCATGCAAAATTTAAAGATTTAAGCCCCAAAACCTCACCAACCAGTGGCGCTGCATTATTTAGGAGTATTTCAGAAGCTATTTGAATCATCCTACAATCTTTGTGCTGTTGATAAATTATAAAATCATTTCATTAAAAGTTGAATGTTGAGGCTTAACTGAGACAACGCTCTGTTTTGACTTTCTCAGCAGTGTTTGATTATAGTTTTATCAGAATTAGAATTTCACGCACTTAAACATAAAGCCACAGTTCCCAGTCTAGTATTTTAATGTAATGTGGGTGACAGAGGCCACTAAACAAAGGCAGATTTTCTTTATGTGTCACTGTAAGAGGAGCCAGAGCCCGGCTCACTGTCAGAACGTTGTACAGTATCTACAGCTCCACAGCAAATTAACTGGAAAGGAAAGGAAAAGGTTGGCGGGACTGAATCCAAAGCACTTCATGAATATGTTCCGAGTGAGATAAAAAACTATTACTGCAAATTTAATCCTGAACCTTTGTTGCCAAAGCCGGGCAGACGTTCATTTAGTTTTAAAAGGAGCAGCTCCTGGGTCCACAGTGAAAAGCACAGATTGCAATCTTTGTTCTGTGGTTTCAAGGTTTGCAAGAGTTGTTCACAAATACTAATTGAGCCGTCCCAGAAATAGTAAATGTAAGTTTGAAATGAAAGGAGATCCCTTTTAGCACATTAACTTGATAACAGCTGAATTATTATTTAGATTTTTTCATTATTACTATCAGAGTGGTACAAATACACAATGTTTCGGTGGATAGAATGAAATGAAAGTATGTGTTTGTATAAAGAAGTATCCATTCTATTTCCTCCCCTAGTTTGAATAAAACAGTGTTTCACATTGTTAAATTTATACATGCCCTCTCAAACACACAAATGACGTGTATATTTTATTTTCTGAAAAAGTTTAACACAGTTCAAGTCAAATATAACTTTATTTTAACTGATTTAAAAAACCGAGTACCATATTTTTTTGGACTAGAAGGCGCACCAGATTATAAGGTGCATTAAGTGAAACAAAACAGTCAGATAAGTTTAACTCTATTCAACTCATTTACAATAGCCACATAAAATTGGTTCAAGGTCAGTAAGCACAACCAGAATAAACACCTAAGGTGCACCTGATTATAAGGCTCACTGTCGATTTGTAAGAAAATTAAAGGGTGCACATTATAGTCTGAAAAACATGGTAATTCTGCGACCTGAATGATAAATTAAAAACTGTTTAAAGGCTCATGCATGCTTCTATTTGAGCCATTTTTGCCCTGAAATGTTTATTTTCATAGTAAATTGTGTGAAGATGCACCAGTTTATTGAATAGTCAAGTCAAGTCAAGTCAATTTTATTTATATAGCACAGTTAAAACAGATAAACTGTTATCAAGGTGCTTAATAATAAGCTGAATAATTACAGAATTACTGAATTACTGAATTGACTTAATTGCAATTTTTTTTTTTAAATCTGGCACCTGCATTCAAATGTTCAAAAACTAGAATAATTTTAACAATTTAAACAAACAAGTCTATAAAGTTCTTATTGTAGCGCACAATGAATATTCAAGTTTCATCGCAGCTACTGCTGCAACGCTAATGTTTGCACTCCACTTAAGAAAATGCTGCCCTCGTAGAAAATAAAATAAAATAAATGTTTTCTTCTTTTAGGATGATGGCCTGACATTTAAAAAAAAGGTAGAAGTGTTTATTTAAATGCAACACAAACATAAATATGTAATCAGTTACAATTACCCAACCAGCTGTAATCACACGCAGAGATCTGATTTAATGAATTTAAAGTCAGTATTTCTTAAAGTTTATGCCAGTCACAGACTCCAGGAAGTGAGGGCTAAGTTATGAGTAAGACCAAACAGATATAAAAGTTTTAATACTTCAAGACTGTGGGTGATTCTACTGCCAGCAGAGTAATTGGTGTCACTTGAGAGTGTTAGAATTGGTCAAAAGGGAGGAAATTTGACCAAAGGCTTAGATTTTCCAAGCAAGCAGGCTTAAACTTTGTATCAGGTTTGTCAGAGAATCAATGGTCAATTAAAAATATGTTCCTCAATGTGAAATAGCATAGAATTGGGATTTTGACAGTCTGGGGAAATCATAGTGCATAAAGAGCGAGATTAGAAAGCACCATTGGGTGTGTGTAGCTCTCAGGTGGCACTGCATGAGAAACATAATGCCACAGTGACAACAGAAATCACGTGGATTTGGGATTATAATGTAACACAGTCTGATGCTGCATTCAAAAAGGGGCACTAAACTGAGGACTACTCCAGCTGAGCAGAACAGTTGTCGGGTTCTTCAGGAATGAGCTCATCTCAGGTGGACAGGAAGACAGTGGACACACGTCCAATGAGTCTTAACAAGTATTACCTTTTGTAAACTGTGCAGCTGTGTTGATGCACAAATGAACTTATGTTCCTGTTAAAGTTGCAACAGCATCTATGTATCACAATTGATATTTTTCCCTTATTGACTAAATCAGTAGTTCTCAAACTGGGGTCCCTGGACCCATGGGGATTCACAAGCTGGTGCTTGGGAGTCTGCAAACAAAAGAAAAAGATTAAATTTTACAAGCACGTAGATGCTTAACAGCCCGTTAAAATACACCAAAATGAAGAAAATTGCATTTACTGTACTTTATTCAAAATTCTCTGGGAGAGGACCCCAAGACCCTCTCACCCCCACTCCTTCTCACTGGCTGGCCCACTATTGCGTTCCGGCATCGATTGGTTTACAACTTAAGCCTTGTAACTTGGTATGGCTACTGCTTTAATGATTCTATTCAGTTTTCTGTAATAATTTGAAGAAGTGGCAATGGGGGACGACACGGGAAATAGAGGCAGGGCAGCCGACCTGGGACTCAAAAGTCACAGGTTTGATCCCCAGCCATTCCCACATGTCGTGGAGTCTCTGAGCAATACACTGAATCCCTAGTTGCTCCCCTGGTGCCTACATAGCTGCCCACTGCCCCGCCTGGTTTCATCCCAGGCGCAATGGGCCAAATGCAGAGAACTCAGCCTCCCCACCATCACAGACATCTACACCTCCAAATGCAGGAAGAGGGCCACCTGCATCATGAAGGACCCTACTCACCCAGCACACACACTTTTTACCCGGATCCCCTCAGGAAGGAGGTTAAGTAGCATTAAGTTTAGAACCACTAGACTGAGGAACAGCTTATACACTGAGGCTGTTAGACTCATGAATAAATAACCAGAATAATCACTGTGAAATATCACATCATGTTGCTGCTGATCTGTTTCATGTTGCTGCTGATCTGTTTCATGTTGCTGCTGATCTGTTTCATGTTGCTGCTGATCTGTTTCATGTTGCTGCTGATCTGTTTCATGTTGCTGCTGATCTGTTTCATGTTGCTGCTGATCTGTTTCATGTTGCTGCTGATCTGTTTCATGTTGCTGCTGATCTGTTTCATGTGTTGTGTTCATTCATCTGCTCACACAGACTCATGTTCGTGCTGCTGTTTGGCGTATTGTTTTTATACTACTAGTGCTTAGTGTATTTTTAGTTAACATTTTTCTTAGTTCATATCTTAGATCTTATTACTGTTTTTCTTTTACATTTTATACTTTTGTTGGATGTAACCGGGACCCTGTGTACACAATTTTGTTCCACCACATGTACCACATGTGGTGTGAATGACAATAAAGAACTTTGAATCCTTGAACAAATTTTGCCATTGTATAGGAACATACAATGATGACAACACATAGCCCTTTACAATACATTAATTATGTTCATTATGTAAATACAGGAATGTAAAGTTTTAAAGTGGTTTTAATCCTGTTAATTTTCTCAAAACTGCAATTTTTGCAAGATGAAATTAAATTTTTTGTTAATTAAGTGTGTCTTGAATGAAAAATACGCCGTGTTTAAATGTATACAAACTGTATTAACACAGAACAAGTCTCAAGTATTTATGTTACACATTTCCATTGCATTAAAGAGACAAACTGAAGAAAATTATTTGATAAACATGAGGGTTATGAGGGGGTCCCTGAACCTAAAACGTTTGAGAGCCCCTGGACTAAATAATCTACCGGTAATTTTCTTTTACTTTTGTTCACAGAGGACTTATATAACGCGGGACATTACAGCAACAGATGGAGGAAATCGCAGCACTTCTGTGGAGCTGGCAGTCACCATCACTAACGTGAAGAACCAGCCTCCACAGTGGGAAAAACAAAACTACAACGTTGTCATACCTGAGAACTCTGCCAGGGACACACCCATAGTGGTACGACTGGTTGCTAAACTGTCATTGTCTGGTACCATGCTGTTGTGGCTGATTTTCCTATCTGTAGTTGTAAATGGATCAGTGGTTGTTTGCTTGCTGCTGAGTTTAGTGCAGAATATAAGAGTTATTTATACCTGGTGTTCTCCCAGTGTTCAAAACACATTTTGAGCATTGGTTCGTGCAGGGAAAAGGTGTAAATGTGTTACAGTTTGATGCTGTAGGAGAAAGCCGACAAAGAGTCACGTGCATTGCAATTTTCACAACTTCAGGTAAATTAACTTTGTTAAAAAAGTTTTAGATGTGAAAAGTATGGTCACAAACCTGAGTGGTAATAAAAGCAGTTCTTTAAATCAGTTTGAGAGAAGAGGTTACTTTAGGACAGAGAAAATCGAGCTTTTTCTGCTGGATTAATCAGAAAATAAAATAAATGCGATTAAAATGTGACACGGGCATTGTCTTTTTAGACTACAAACCAAAAATACAATCAAATCCAGTTCTTGTGGCTCACATGTAAAAGCATTTCCCCTTACGGACTTGAAATAAATCGATTTGGTGAAATTTGTTATTTGCTTTCAATTCATGATTGCTGATACTTTATGTCTAGATGACTTTAGGTGCTGATGGCGCTCAACAAAAACATTAGAAACCAACTCAAAAGAGGCTTTGTCCAAAGTTTGTAAAGCAAAAAAAAAAAAAGAAGCCTAGCAGTCATCCTAAAGCTCCCCAATTAACAAATTGCATCTCATTTGTTTTGCCAGATTAACTCTTTTACCAGCTTTTATGCCAAGCTAAGCTAATCGCCTCCGAGCTTTCGCTCACACTGAGAAGAGAGCTCTGTCGTTTGACTTCCGGCAGGAAGGCAAAAAAGCGCATTTACCAAAAATGTAATCCTATTCCTTTAAGCACAGAATAATAACAGGTTTTAGTAGCTCAAAGCAGCTGAGTGTGAAACTATAACCCAGAAACAATTATCATGGCTGGCACAAGACTCAAAGCAGGGGCAATCAGCTATTCTGATTTAAAAAAAATAAAATAAAAAATAAAAACAACAAATATCACCTCAAGGTTTCTCATAAACATTTAATATTTTATTAATTTTATGTACGGAAATCTTAATAGCACTATCAAGACACACAAATCACACTTTTAACAAAATATATGCTCTAACGTTATTAAAACAATGTGTTGTAGCTTTTTTTTTTATTATAATGCAAATATGAGAGGCAACACAATAACCATACCAAAGATGTATGTCAACCAATGAGGCACCTGGAGGGTTGATTGTAGTTTATATAGAGTGACAACCATTAAAATGAACGTTTAAGAACAACTACAAATAAATTTCTGGTAAAAACTAACATGAGTACCTTGTCATCAGGTTGAGCACTCTAGTGCATATAAACATTTGTTTTAATCAAATTGCTTTTATTTAATAGATCTGTCATGTTAAATAATATTGCTCATTAGGGAAAACAGAATGTATTATCTGTGTGTTTCACAATGAGGGTTCTGTAACATGTACAAATACATATTACAAACGTATGTATTGAAACTAATTTACTAATATATACAAAAAAGTAAAGACAAAAGGGAAGAATAGTTATTCTATTAAATTCACAATGTTTTATTCGTCATAGTACTGAATAAACTGAACTGGTCACGTCAGAAATCAGTCGTTTATTTTCGTAGATGTCGAATTAGCTAAGACACCAGTTATTAAGTTAAAAAAATGTTCTAGTGACACTCTCATAAATGTTAAAAGTTATAGAGTATAATGCATAAGGCGCTAATGTCTGAAGTATATGACTGCATCTTTCCAGTAGATTTGAAAATAATCTGTCTTTCATGTAAGAAAATAAAATGGATAAAAGTCTTTAGTGTAAAAACCTCCAAAGCTTGATTTCTGTATGTTCAACAGCCCAAACAGTCTCACATCACTTTACCTGAATATAGTTTTCAGAAGTAAATGATTGTCATGTAATAGACAGGGCTGCACCTGCTTGCTGAGACAGGTGGGCTCGTGAATTCATAAATAATAATAATAATAATAATTAATTCAATTTATAACGCACTTTTCATTACTGAAAATCTCAAAGTGCTACACATATATTGAATGCTACACACATTCATAAACCGGTGGCGGCAGACTACCATGCAAGGTGCTTTCCAGTCCTACCGGGAGCAACTCAGGGTTAAGTGTCTTGCCCAAGGACACAACGACACATGGTGCGGGTCCCGGGAGTCGAACCGCCAACTTTCCGATCGGGAGACGACTGCCATTACCACTACACCACGGCCGCCCTGAAGGAAGACATGTTTAAATTATTAATAATCAGATGTTAAGTGTCTACATGAGCCTCACATTCTAAAATACCTGTTTTCTAAATGTTCACAATATCAAAAGGAGAAAATGCTGTACAGTTGTTGAGTCATCTTTTACTTCAGTTGATGAAAAAAGTATTTTACACTAGTGGATGCCAACAGTCTTACCAATTTACCAGAGGTTAATTATTGTTCTAACATTTATTGGGAGATAATTGATTTATTTGTTGTGCCAGCAGCAATGCTGCTCTTAGTTGTTGTAACTGTCCTTTGAAGAAAACTAAAGTATCCAAACACTAGAGCAGGGGTGTCAAACTGATTTCCAACAAGGGCCACATCAGCATAATGGTTGCCCTCAATGGGCCAGTTGTAACTATGACATTAATAAATGTAGCTATATTTAACAAAATGTAATGTAAAATAAAGACAACTACTTTTTAATATTAAATAACTCTTTTTTTTAAACTTATTCAACTTACAAATATTACATATACAGTAT
>JBBPBX010005734.1:9583-44356 GCA_038048925.1 Garcialebias charrua | reverse complement strand
TATATATGTAGATTAAGGCTTTAGAAACCCTTCCCACATTCTAGCAATGTTCTAAACTATTAAACCTATCATTTTAACAACATACGTACAGTACTATACAGTACTGTATATGTACTACTAAATTTAACTTACCAGGCTCTGCAGAACAGGAGCGGCACTCGGTTCTGGTCCAACTCTGTTCGGTCCAACTCTGTTCTGGTCCAACTCGGTTCCATTTCTGCAGACCTACACTGCATCACCGATGCCCACACTCGATTTTCTACACTCTTAAACATAGTAATTTTAACTACATATTTATAGGTACAGTACAGTAGCTTATATATTTTACTTACTGTGTTTTCAGGCGTATAAGTCGCTCCGGAATATAAGTCGCATCAGTCAAAAAAAGCATCACAAAGAGGGAAAAAAAACATATACATGTATAAGTCAGTTTGGCATATAAGCAGTGGCGGCTGGTCATTTTATTTTATGGGGGGGTGCCATAAACTGTTGAATTTTTTTAAACATGTGTAGAAGTATACATAATTATGTTTGTAGTAAAGTAAAGTAAAAGTTTGATCATGTTTTTATTTGTATATATCAGGTGTATCCATTTGTATAAAACTATCATTAATAAAACATGGTTCATCTTCACCTTGTTTGAGGCATCAGTGTGAAAAGAGAATGGGAGTGTTCTGCTTCCACTTTTCAATTTTTGGACAACTTCTATCATATTCTGTTATCATTATTTTAGTAATACAATTAGAACTGGAACCAGAAACTGTGAGCCCGTCTATTAGAACTGGAACCAGAAAAGTTTGAACCCTGCTCCAATGCTGCGGGCCTTGCTGCCCTTCCACTTGGTCTCTTGGACACATAAAACATCTACCTTCCTTCTCTGCATCATGTCAGCCAGCTCTCTACCTTTGCCTGTCATTGTCCCCACATTTAGAGTTGCAACCCTCAGTCCTACATTCTTCACTTTCCTCTTCTCCTCTGTCTCCTGACACGTTTCCCTCCTCGTGGTCTTCTACTAACAGTAGCACAATTTCTGCTGACACCGTTTGTCAACAGCACCGGTGGCGGTCGTTGGAGGTTGTGCATGTGGGAAGAGGAGTGCAGGTGGTAAGAGGAGAGACAGGTGAGGAGGAGGAGTCTGTCTCTCCTTACCTGTCTGTCTCTCCTCTTACCACCTGCACAACCCTGAGAAATCTAAAGAACTTCAAAAGTTCTAAGACCAGAAACCATAGAGGAGAAACCCAAAAATCCAGAACCAGCTGGTCCACAACTTCTATAGATGCTGGTCCACAGCATCCAGAACCAGCTGGTCCACAACTTCCAGAACCAGCTGGTCCACAACATCTAAAACCAGCTGGTCCACAACTTCCAGAACCAGCTGGTCCACAACTTCTAGAACCAGCTGGTCCACAACATCTAGAACCAGCTGGTCCACAACTTCCAGAACCAGCTGGTCCACAACATCTAAAACCAGCTGGTCCACAACTTCCAGAACCAGCTGGTCCACAACATCTAGAACCAGCTGGTCCACAACATCTAAACCAGCTGGTCCACAACATCTAGAACCAGCTGGTCCACAACATCTAAAACCAGCTGGTCCACAACATCTAAACCAGCTGGTCCACAACATCTAGAACCAGCTGGTCCACAACATCTAGAACCAGCTGGTCCACAACATCTAGAACCAGCTGGTCCACAACATCTAGAACCAGCTGGTCCACAACATCTAGAACCAGCTGGTCCACAACATCTAGAACCAGCTGGTCCACAACATCTAGAACCAGCTGGTCCACAACATCTAGAACCAGCTGGTCCACAACATCTAGAACCAGCTGGTCCACAACATCTAGAACCAGCTGGTCCACAACATCTAGAACCAGCTGGTCCACAACATCTAAAACCAGCTGGTCCACAACATCTAGAACCAGCTGGTCCACAACATCTAGAACCAGCTGGTCCACAGCATCTAGAACCAGCTGGTCCACAACATCTAGAACCAGCTGGTCCACAACATCTAGAACCAGCTGGTCCACAGCATCTAGAACCAGCTGGTCCACAACATCTAGAACCAGCTGGTCCACAACATCTAGAACCAGCTGGTCCACAACATCTAGAACCAGCTGGTCCACAACATCTAGAACCAGCTGGTCCACAACATCTAGAACCAGCTGGTCCACAACATCTAGAACCAGCTGGTCCACAACATCTAAAACCAGCTGGTCCACAACATCTAGAACCAGCTGGTCCACAACATCTAAAACCAGCTGGTCCACAACATCTAAAACCAGCTGGTCCACAACATCTAAAACCAGCTGGTCCACAACATCTAGAACCAGCTGGTCCACAACATCTAAAACCAGCTGGTCCACAACATCTAGAACCAGCTGGTCCACAACATCTAAAACCAGCTGGTCCACAACATCTAAAACCAGCTGGTCCACAACATCTAGAACCAGCTGGTCCACAACATCTAGAACCAGCTGGTCCACAACATCTAGAACCAGCTGGTCCACAACATCTAGAACCAGCTGGTCCACAACATCTAGAACCAGCTGGTCCACAACATCTAGAACCAGCTGGTCCACAACATCTAGAACCAGCTGGTCCACAACATCTAGAACCAGCTGGTCCACAACATCTAAAACCAGCTGGTCCACAACATCTAGAACCAGCTGGTCCACAACTTCCAGAACCAGCTGGTCCACAACATCTAAAACCAGCTGGTCCACAACTTCCAGAACCAGCTGGTCCACAACATCTAAAACCAGCTGGTCCACAACTTCCAGAACCAGCTGGTCCACAACATCTAGAACCAGCTGGTCCACAACATCTAAAACCAGCTGGTCCACAACATCTAAAACCAGCTGGTCCACAACTTACAGAACCAGCTGGTCCACAACAACTAGCTGGTCCACAACATAAAACCAGCTGGTCCACAACATCTATAGGAGTTACTTGCAAGGGGCTTTGTTTTCATTCTCCAGATCAATACAGTGTTAGGAGTATAACACCACCAGTGACATTTATTTAGTATATAAAATTATTAATATTTGATCATTTTTTATAAGCAAATTTAAATAAATGTAGCCATCAGAGTCCATACTGTACAATAATAACCTGCACTGGCAACCTAACTCCACAAACAAACAAAGAACAAAACAAACTCACTCACAAGTTGCCACTTTTAGAAACAGTCAGCTGAGCTGAAGTTTTTTTATCACAAACAAACTCAGAGCCACCTAAAAGTGGAGAGGACATCAGTCAGGAATGGTAATATAATATCAGCATTAGGCTAGCATTAGCATGTTAGCTAACAAACTAACCAGTTGCCACGTTTAGATTAACAGTCAGCTGGAGGCTTTTTTCCACAAACAGACCATAAGTTGAGAGGCATATCAGCCAGAAATGCAAATAGACATTAGATAAAGGGCTTTAAAACTTACCTGAGCATGCCTGCTTGAGTCACTGACACACGGCAAATTTTCCAGACAAAAAATAAATAAAAAATTTAAATAAATATATAAACGCCGGAAACACGCGATCGGTAGGCAGAGCTCACGTTAGATGTCTTCAGGGCGGTGAAAACTGCGCCCAGCATTATCCCATTGTTTTATAATGTGGGGGCATCAGTACGCATGCGCCAGTTATAATTAGAGTCAATGGATAAGCTCAGAGCGCCCCAAACAAAACAGGAAGTACGTCACGAATCAGAAAACTTTTTTTGAAATAAACAATAACTCATCGTTACTCATAAAATATTTATCCTACACAACTAAAAACATATATGCATACATTTCGAAATATTTTTTATTTTATTATTCATTTTTATTAAAAAGAATTAAATCTTCAAATGGTGAAGAGCTGCAGAGGTTCCAGGTGGGCGGCGCCCCAACACCCTCTAGTGGCGGTCGCCCCTGCATATAAGTCACAATTATCATGCTTTTATTTAATGGTCAAAACAACTTCATTTTGCCTGGGTGCCGTGGCGCCATTCATCCATTGCGGCCGGAGCCACTAGCTCACCAGCATTCCTCCGCCTTCACCAGCTGAGTGAAGCGAGTGTGGACGGGAGGACTCACTGTTGCAGTTCTTAGAAATGCAAAGCATTACCACTACGCAACGGGGTGGTCATGGCGTAGTGGTAATGGCAGTCGTCCCCCGATCGGAAGGTTGGAGGTTTGAATCCCGAGTTCCCACACCATGTGTCGTTGTGTCCCTGGGCAAGACACTTAACCCCGAGTTGCTCCCGGTAGGACTGGCTGGCGCCTTGCATGGCAGACTACCGCTACCAGTGTATGAATGTGTGTATGAATGGGTGGATGGCTGGTGCTGTAAAGTGCTTTGGGGCTCCTCATAGGGGGCTGGAAAGTGCTATATAAGTAAGCTCCATTTACCATTTACCATCAGTCACAAATTGTTGTGAATATGGAAAATAACGTGTGTAAGTTGCTTTGGCATATAAGTTGCAGGACTGACAAATCTATGCAAAAACTGTGACTTATACGCCGCAAAGTACTGTACATACTAGTGCGGCGTCCAGGCTCGGAGGTCTTCATGGGTCGTCATGGATCTCTCAGGTTCACCGCTGAGTCTGGGGGCTCATGCTCTGGTCTGGTTCAGTGCAGCCCTGAGTGCTGAAGCACATTTTTTGGGAGGCCAGACCTTCAGTTGGTCAATACGGATGTGAGTTGGTTGATTGAGTCCAAGTCTGGATGAAAAAAGTCTCTATGAATGGGCTCAGGATAGAGCCCCGGACCTAAGGTGGTGCATGTCCCCGCACAGATTTCAGCAGAAGGAAATGGGGCTTCTGGGCGGGGCCCTGTTGGCTTATGGGAAATGTGGTTGAGCGGGAATACAGTGTAACTTTATTGAGAAGAAACTACAAAATGGCGGCGCCTGTCCAAAGATTTTATTTTTTCGTTAACTTTTTACTGTACTGTGTGAGTACTGTCCCAATCACATGAGTAATACTAAAGTTGACAATAATGTGTCTTGTTGTACAATTAAAAAAAAAAAGTGCGTTGACAAACCATGATATAGCGAGTCCTTGAATGTCAAACCATGAAGTAGCGAGGGACTACTGTACATCTACAAATTAATATTTGTGGAACCAATACAATTTAAGATGGCTGCCAAAGCTAACTGCACTTATAAAGCACAAAAATATTTTACAACTCAGTGAATTTTACAGATTTTGCGTAAGCTAATTAAAGGTGGTTGCCACAGTCAGTGTAAGCCAACAGAAATATGGCTAAATGTTAGTCAAATTTACAGCTATAGGCTCAAATTTGGTGTGATTGTTGCTGATAATAATCACCCACACAGTATTTTAGACTTTTCAACACATTGTGTGAGATTATGAATAACATTATTTTCAAGGCTCAATCAAAAGGTCTTTAATGCTAATTCTTAGTAAAAGATTTTCTTAGTCTAAAACTCTTGCATGAAAGGCAGCGAGTGATGTACATTTGGTCAAGGTCTGATAAGTGTTTAAATGTGCATTGTGTGATATTTTATTTCACTTTTTTAAGTGACAATTTAAATAAATCAATGGATTTTCTTTCATTACAGCATTTATGCATGCTCAAAGGGGCATTTTGATACATGAGCAGTCGCAACTCTTCCTAAGACGCTTAGTGCATTTTAGAGGTGCCACCAGGCATCGTCATGATAGATGTTTTGAACATGGCCTTCTTCCCTGAAACAAAATACCAAAATGAGGTCTCCTTTGCTAGACATACACATTTAACAAAAGAAAAAAAAAGTAAAACATGTTGCCATTAAGTAAATTTATCTTACTTTGAGAACAAACTTGGCAAAAAGAGGATGTTTGAATGCATTTGTATAAAAAAAATAGCACCCTGTAGCTGAATATTTGAGTTTTATATTAACAGTGACAGACTATATAATTTTTAAGCTTTTTCTGGAGTTGGTGGAGGGTTTGTGTACAATATTTTCTTAATTTGCATAAAGTGTGGAAATGTCAAGTGGTCAGTTCGACATTTCCTTGTTTCAAGTTTGTTGCAACACCACCAGAGTGCACTTCGTTGTCTTTTTAAATGGTCAAATAATTTGTCAGAGTCTGGCTGTTTTAATAGCGGCTATTCGTTTGGAATCTACTGCTCCATACATTCACTTCCAACAAACATCATTAAGACAAAACAAACGGCTAAAAATAGATATTTTTAAAGAAAGAGTAAAACAGGACTCGTGCAAATTGTCTTAATGATGGCAGACAGACAGAAATGGAGAAGCACTGACAGAAAGATAAATAAAAATATTATCTATGAATTATTATCTGCTAAATTCAAAATAGTAGAGCTTTCGGTTGACCTCTGCTTTGGTGTAATGCTAATTTATATTAAAACTACTGCATTGCCAAAACTCCCTATGGAAGGAAATGCTGAAACTAACGCTGAGCCATGAGGGGTGTTGCTTTTGTGCCCTGAGTTTTAAACAGATTGAATTACAATCTCACATTAGGATTGGCTTTGAAAAAGGGAATCGTAATTCGATTTATTCTACTGCCATGGCCAAAGAGACTCTTTTACATGTGAAAACAGCTCGGAGGGTTATTGGTATTCCCTGAATTTTCTGTTGCGGTCCCCTTTTTGTACTCGTATTAATTTCCACTGATCGATATTTAACCTGTTCAGCCTCTGTTTGTTTACAGTATATTGCGCCTGGCATTTTGGCAGTG
Organism: Garcialebias charrua; assembly: GCA_038048925.1. Lineage (NCBI taxonomy): Eukaryota > Metazoa > Chordata > Actinopteri > Cyprinodontiformes > Rivulidae > Garcialebias > Garcialebias charrua. Next base: position 37,659 of record JBBPBX010005734.1, on the reverse strand, counting down.
AGAAAATCTCAGTCTGTGTGTGGTGGGATGAAATATGGCATTTGTATTCAGAAGTGGGTCTTTTGCCTGTATTTGGGAAGCTGTATTAGGTGTAGCAGGTGATGTTTTGGAGCAGTAAAGCCATCTCTCTGGGGTTGCCAGGGCTGCTTAGCATTTACAATGAGTCTTAGCTGTGTATACATATCTTCCACATCCAGAAGGGCTCATCTGCACTGCAAACATTACCTGTCTCTCTCTGTCACCCTTGGGAAACAACAAAAGGAGAGAAATGGAGAAACTAAAAACAAGCCAAGAAGAAGAAGAAGAAAAAAGCCACACTCTGCCATCATCATCTCTTACTGCCTCTGCTCCAAATTAACTTGTCACCAGTGTACTCTTAGAGTATATAATTTACACTTTCCAACTAAAGAAATAAAAGTTGTAATGAAGAGGGCCAAGATAAGACACAAACACTTGTCATCCTATGCATTTTTAATCTTCCCTATGGGAAGGTTCTGTATCTTTTCACTGAAAAAAAAATGTATGCATTCAAAAGGTATATTTAGCTTTATTTTTATTTGTCACTACAGACAAGACGAATTTATGTGAAAAATCTATACATGCACCTTAAGGGCGAGATACACTAGAGCGTCCTCACGATACGCCAATACGCAGCGTACGTACGCCCCGTACGCAGCGTAGCCCCGCGTAGCCCCTCAGGGCAAGTACGCGCAAAGGTATTTTTTTACTACGCATACGCGATCCGCGTGCGCGATACGCGGTGTCTGACCATAAACTTCCCGGCGCCGGACTGTTTTGTATGTTACACAAATGAAATAAATTCCCCTTCTTTATCGCTGATCGGGCCTTTTCTTTTGTTTTTTTGCCTAAAGTCAAGTAACCGCTTCTTCCTCCGTTCACTCGATGATTGAAATGAATGAATTCAGGTCCTACCTTGGTGCGCGATGTTTTAATATCCCCTGGTGGGCTGTGTGCTGCAGGAAAAGCGCTCCCTGTTATTATTTTTATTTCTGAGAGAACTTTTTATAACATATATAGTAGAAACAGCGCATCAGAAGTTCCGCAGAAGTCTGAGCGAGCTGCTCATGTTGAAGGTTTCACTTTCAACTAGGTTTCACATTCAGCTGACTGAGCGCTGTCAATCAATTCAGTAGGCGTGTCAAAGTGACCAATCAGCGTGCTCAGTTGTCCCCTTCGTGTGCAGCAGCTCATATTACAACAAGGAGAACGTCTGAGCTGGAGTCAGCTGAAGTGAAGCAGCCGCTCCGTATACGCGCGTATACGTCCGTATACGCGCGTATACGGAGTCTGCTTCACTGTATCTCGGTCTTTAGCATAAGACGGATCAACATATGCTAAATTAAGTGCCTGGTTCTCTCTTAGCAAGTTTATTTTTCTTTAAAAAAAACAGCAATGACAATAACACATACAGCTGTGGGTTCCTAAGTGTTGATGAGCAACTTCTGTTTAATATGCTGTTTTGTCCTCCTTGCAGACACAGCATATGTGAGGGTGTTCATCAGCGACGTCAACGACAACAAACCTGTCTTTGCTCAGCGACTGTATGAAGTCCATGTCGACGAGAATGCAGATGTCGGCTTGGTCATTGTCACTGTGGGTGCTAATGACGAGGATGAAGGTACGCTTGATGAAGCAACAGAGTGATGGCGTTCCAACAACATTTTTACTGATGCTGTTCCCTAGAACAAAAAGTCAAAGTTGCCAACATGAACGTTGATAAGTTTTAGAAAGATTTGCAAGTTTATTTTATATTTACTCTCACTTAAAAAAAAAAAAAATTATTATATACAGTATATTAAACTAATTTTGGCTGTATATCAATGAATTGCCTGCCAAAGAGGAAACATTTTTGCAGGATGGTCTTCATTCATAGCAGTTCCTATAAAGTCACCCTGGGGCGAGAGTTTTCCAATCTGGACTGTGCTCTGAGAAAACCATGTTGCTGAAATCAAGCGGTGTACTAGATTTGGTAGTCATTTAAGTGCTTGGTAATGCACTGCAGCACATATGTTCCAAAAAGAGTGACATGCTCCCACACAGTAGGTGGGTGGGATTTAAGCAATAAAGCAGTTGCTCATCCTCCAGACTGCAGCCTAAGATCCTTTCATCAGGAATGTTTAGGTCCGTTAATCAAGCATTTATGGAGAGCGGGGGTGCAGCTTAGGCTGGCCCATAACACTAATGATAAATTGCTGTGAAAGAACACCCCCCACCCCCAACATTAGTTACAATGCTGTTTGCATTAGTGCCAAAAAAAGCCATGCTCATTCTGTCTTGTGGAGAAACTCCACCCAAGGTCTGACTGCTATAAACATGCCAGAACCCTGTGGGAGATGGGGAGCACTTTGTCATTTAGGACTGTACTAATACTACAGATTAGTGCATAAACATGGGATTGAAGCTACTTTAACCCAACAGGATGATTGAAAGCAAAGACTATGCATTCCAGAAGATTATCTGATCCATTCCAATGTTCTAGCATTAGATTGGATGGCCTCCATAGAGACACAGCAGATAAGTACACATCTTCCTTTTAACTAACCTGCATCCCCCCAACCTCATCCGAGCCTCAAATTAATTCCCTACAGGGCCACTATCAGTGCATTATGTTGCCTTCCATTCGTTACTTCTTCTGCACTTTTTCTTTAATTAGTATCTGATTAAAGCTGAGGAGACAACGTTTCCATTTAATGAAGTAATCAAAACAAGAAAGAGTTACGTGAAAATCTACTACTTCGCAAGTCTTGAAGGAAATGAGGTGTAATGCCCTAGTGGTTGCACACTTCTGTTTTTGCAGGAGTGTTACAATGTGCATATTAGAAAAGGTAAAACACTTTTTGGTGCACAAGAGAAAATGAATATTATTAATACAGTAATAATGAGGATTAAAACATTAACAACCACTTGTTATAGATGTAATTACATTCTAAAATGTTGATTGCAAACAAATTGTCATTACACATTTTCTAATTGTTTCCACAGGTGCCAATGCCAAGCTGCGTTACCTGATAACGTCTGGCAACAAAGGTGGTGCCTTTGACATTGAACCAGAAGTTGGAACAATCTTTATTGCACAGTCACTTGACTATGAGAAGCAAAAGAGGTATAAGCTCCTGGTTCTAGCTTCAGATGGCAAGTGGGAGGACTACGCTGCTGTTGTAGTCAATGTTGTCAATAAGAATGACGAGACACCTGTGTTTTCCATGACTGAGTACTATGGATCAGTCACAGAGGAGCTTGATGGATCACCTGTGTTTGTGTTACAGGTGAGAGCTGAAAGCCTTTCTACAAAAAAAATGTTTACATTGTGCAGTTTTTGGTAATTAGAATAATCCACACATCTGCAATTAGTGTCCCTTTTTCTAATGAGCACCCTTCTAAACTTTGCTCTCAGTGTAGGTTCATGTGGCAGTTGAGTAATTATTACAATTTCCCATTCTGGCATATTATTTTTGGTGTATCTACTGTTGGTGTTTTACCCTAGCTTGACAAATAATTTAATTCACTTTAAGTTACAGAAGCAGCAGGGATGAATCTTGTGTGGGGAAATTCTGCAGTGAGTCTGCCACATCCACTCTCAGACCAGACGCATGAAAACATGCCTGATCAGAGCTCAGCACTTTAATTAAACTGGTCAGAAAAAGCGAAAAAACTTAAATGGGCTGTCTAAAAAATAGTCTAAAGCAACTTAGATGATAGTTGAAAAGAGAAGAAGGAGCAGCTTTAATTTGCAGTTGAATGCGCAAAAGCATAGACATTTTCTAAGACACTTGTCTTTTTCTGTGCAGGTGACAGCCACTGACCCGGACAAAGATGCAGACCAGGGTGCCATACGTTATTCCATTCATGGCCAAGGTGCCGAGTCACATTTCATGATCAACGACATCACAGGGGAGATGTACGCTCAGCGCACCATGGACCGAGAAGAACGGGCCGTGTGGCGCTTTGTTGTCATGGCGACGGATGAAGAAGGCGACGGACTTACTGGTTTTACGGACGTTATTATCAATGTGTGGGACATCAATGACAATGCACCTACCTTCTTGTGTGCACCTGATAATTGCCATAGTAACGTGGCTGAGAATTCACCTCCTGGAACAATTGTCATGGAAATGACCGCGGTTGATCTTGACGATGCAGCTGTAGGTCAAAACGCCATTCTCACGTATCGGATTACAGGGAACGCACGTAATTCAAACAATGCAGAACTTTTCGTTATTGATTCCAGCACTGGCACCATATCTGTGGCAGCAGACGGTTTGGACCGAGAACGTGCCGACAACCACCATGTGATAGTTGAAGCCAGGGATGGTGGGGGTATGACAGGCACAGCCACTGTCACTGTTGTTGTAACAGACATCAATGATCATGTACCAAAGTTTAAAGAGGATTGGTGTGGTGTTCATGTTCCTGAGAGCACACATGAGGATACTTCGCTTCTGGAGCTGAGTGCTGTGGATCCTGATGATGGCACGTATGGACAGCTGGCGTTCAGTGTGGTGGCAGGAGATTCAGAGCAACAATTCTACATGGTTAGTAACAGAATGGAGCAAAAGGGCACTTTGAGGCTGAAGAAAAAGCTGGACTTTGAACAGCCAGAGGAGCGACAGTTTAACCTCACCATCATGGTGGAAGACTCAGACTATTCCAGTGTTATCCACTGTTTGATTCTGGTGGAGGATGAAAATGATAATGCCCCTGTGTTCATCCCAAACTCCCACTTGCTCTCTCCTTTGCCTGAGGACATAACTGTAGGAACCAGCATCATTCAGGTGGAGGCCACTGACGCTGACTCAGGTCTGAATGGGGGCATTTTTTACAGCATCGTTTCTAATTCAGACCCCTTTGGACACTTTACAGTCAGCCGTACCGGTGTTGTCACTGTTACCAAGCCACTGGATAGGGAGGCAGTGGCAGGGTATGAGCTGGTTGTCATGGCGACAGACCGTGGTACACCAGCGCTGACTGGCAGCGTTACGGTCCACCTGCCACTGCTAGACGTGAATGATAACGGTCCAGAGCTGGAGACAGTCTACACGCCTGTGCTGTGGGAGAACAATCCAGCACCTCAAGTGGTCTGGCTTAACAGGAGCTCAACTCTACTTCATGTTGTGGACAGAGACTCCCCAGAGCATGGGCCTCCTTTTATTCTATCTCTGCCTTCAGTTTTCTCTGCTGACTTCCACCTACAGGATCATGGGAATGGATCGGGCACACTCACCACCCTGCGCAGATTTGACAGGGAAAGGCAGAGCGAGGTTTACTTGCCAGTGATAATGATTGACAGCGGTGCTCCGCCAATGACAGCAACAAACACCCTCACCATCACTATTGGCGATTATAATGATAACGCCCATCAGGCAGGAGAGAAAGATGTCTATGTTCATAGCCACAAGGGTGAGTTGCTTGCTCACCCATTTTTCATTCCTTGCTCCTTGTTTTTGTTACAGAGATTCACACTGCAGGCAAAGTTTGACTGAAGAGGGGGAAACTTAGGTTACAGCTGAAGGGAAAAGTTATCAGTGCTGTACCTACTCAATGTGGCTTGGAATTCATGATGGCTCTTTTACATTTAGACTCTGACTGTGTTTTGTTATGGTAATGTAAAATTTCTTCTGAAGCCCTGAGCACATTCTTTCCTTTTCTTCTCTGAAGCTCAGAAGAATATAATTTTATTGCCGGATCATCATTCTTTTTTTGTCTGATTTTGTTTTCCCCTCCAGCTAAGTTGGTTAGGTGTATTGGCTTGTTAGTGTTTTGATCCTACGCACAGCTATATGGCAGTTTTGGTAATTGTTCGAAACAAGAGTGCCGTGACTCATTCAGGCTGCCATTGTTTACCCAGCTGTAGTGCTCTGGCACTGCAGGTCGATAATAACATAATCCATAGTGAGATAGCCTCACTTCCTTAAGCCCCACACTCTCTGAAGTGGAGCACCAAGAGTCTATTCATTCCAGCAGTGGGACTTCACAGTTATGAGCATAATAAGTAGAACAGAACACAAGAATGCAAGATAAGGAGAAGGGAGGGACGAAAAGATAAGTGTTGGCATCAGCAGATTCTGTCCAGACTGAATCAATGTGCGTCTATGTGTGTGTGTGTGTGTGTGTGTGTGTGTGTGTGTGTGTGTGTTTACCTTGAACAGGAAGGATAGGAAATGCAGCACTAGGGAAGGTGTATGCCCCAGATCCAGATGACTGGGACAACAAGACCTACAGTCTGGAGGCAAGCGCTGCCAAGTAAGGGATTCCAGCTAAATGTGTAGATTTATTTGTCCGAAAACGTGCTGCTCTATAAATATCCAGCAATGCTAAAAGAATAAAGCTTCAAAATCACAGAAAATATATATTTGAAAGTGAAAGTCGTCTGCTCAGAACTTAGCTTGTATTTCACCAGCAAAACCTTTTTAAATAACATCATTTGGTTTCAAACATGCATAACCAGTATTTCTCCCAAGTTGCAATTCCTTGGCCACTAATATGTCCCACAGTTTCCATTATGACTTTAATCATCGTCATCTTCAGTGATTATCATTCTGGAAACTACAATGAAATTAAATCAAACTAAGAAGTCTCGATTGGCCTGCCAGACGTTCCAGAGATAAAACAACTTATACGATCACACTCTGACTACACCAGGGACTTCTTGTTGCTATTCACTAGTCACATTTTCAAAATCAGATTAGAAATACCAATTGCATATTTGTTATATTCACACAGCAACTTTTGACAGTTACTATGACAACTATTAAGCTTCTTTAGAAGCTTTTGGAGCCAAAGATTTGCAGTTTTTCCTCTTTTTTTCATCTTGGTCAGTTTTGTCTGTTGCTTGTATTTGTGTGTTTTGATTATTTATATTTAATGTTTGCTGTGGTAAACCCAAGTGTCATTAATCACATTTCTACTTGTGTTTTTCTGAATAATGTGGGGCATACAGACATAACCAACACACCAAAAACACACTGCTTGTCCTTTTTTTTTCTATGATCTTGCACTGACCTAATCTCAAACCTAATGTTGCTTTTGCTTCTCTCAGATACTTCAGTCTGAATCAGAGCTCGGGGGTTCTGTCTCTTCGACAAAACACTCCGTCTGGCAGCTACTGGCTGAGAGTAGGTGTATCTGATGGGGTGTGGCCTGATGTGATCTCGGGAGTCAGGGTTCATGTCAGGGAATTGGACGAAAAGGCCATTCTGTCGTCCGCCTCGCTGCGTTTGACAGGTAACGTTTGCAGAAACAATGGGACTGCCTAAATGCAGAAATGTGGTGTTGATTTTGAAACTGTTTAAGCTCAGCAGGTGGATGGAAGTTGAATTTCATTTAATCTCTTTTGTTACTACATGACCCAAGAAGTATAGGTAAGAATACCTGAACAGAAAAGCCTTCATCTTCAAGAAAACAAAGAAAGACAGCTTTTTTGTTGACTCTGGTAAATCCTGTTTTGACACTGATGTTGAAAATGACAGCATCTTTCACATGCATGAATAAATTGGTACTTTTCATTTAATGATTATCAAGTTGTCAATCTAGTTAACACCTAAATAACAGGCTGTCAGGAGTTTTTTTCATACAGGCATTGTTTAACATTTCTGAGGATTGTAGAGCAACCATTCAAAATGCTTGCTCAGAACAGTCTTCTCCTCCTTTTCCTTCTTGGTATTCTTCCACACACTGAAGTTTATGTTAGCGTATTCCTTTTTCTGACAGTCTCTGAGATCAAATCAGAGTTATAAAGGTCAATTTAGGAGTGTCAGGTAAAGTCCTTGACATTTAAAAAGCTATTCAGTGAATGGAGTCTAAGACTGTAATGGATGCCTCTGACTCAGAGCTGTTATCATATTTCAAAGATTAAAGATGACTGCTTACGTTTTCCAGATATCACTGGGAGGTTGCACCCCAAATGTGATCGATTTTCCTGTCGTTAAAATATTTTGTAAAAGACAGTTTGGCAAGACAGTAACTTTGTGTCAGGGCTGCATGCAGACTTATTCATCTCATGTCGACTCTGGGAGGAAACGAATCAATAGCGGGAGATGTTAGGCTACCTCTTGTGCTAATGGAATCAGGAACTTCACAGACTTTGATCAACTCTGCAGTTGTCATTGACGAGTCAGTACTTCTTATGTCATGAGCCTCCAATCTCTTTGTCTCCTCAAGGCATTACAGCGAGAGAGTTTATCGACTCCAGCGTTGAAGGGAAAAGTCGTCTGGAGGCATTCTGGGACTTCCTGTCTGAAACCCTGTCCATCAGACCAGGAAGTATCAACATTTTCAGTATAGCCGACAAAGAGGAGAAAACCATGGACGTCCATTTCTATGTGCTAACTGATAATGGCTACTTGCGGCCAGAGAAACTGCACGGTGTCCTCGCGACACATAAAAGGGAGGTATGTATACCATCCTGTCAGAACGATAGAGATCAGTGTTCATACATCAAGTGATAAACCTGCGAGCTAGCGGGAAAGAGATAACGGGGCTTTTTATCTGGCCTTTTATTCTTCCACCAATTTTCTGTCAGTTTATTGCCTGACCCTGTCATGTCTGTTTGTGTTATTATCAGTGTCTGTCCTCTATCTGTAACTCACTTTCTTCCATCTTTTCAGTCCACATAAATGTAAATGTACTGCCATTTAACTATTACTGTATACTGAATTCCTTGTCTTCCTCTTTTGAGTTTTGTGTGAAATGTATTTTGCTCTTAGAAAGGCAGTCTATCACCCTCTTACGAAAACTGGAATTACAGATCCCTGCTATCTTCTCCTGAAATGATTTCCCTTTAATTCTTTGTCTCCCTTTTTTTTTTTTACTTTGCAGCTGCAGCCGCTCCTTCGTGCGAGTGTGAGCCAGGTGCAGGTAGATGAGTGCGTGCATGCAGACTGCAAGACATCCGGCGGCTGCTACACACAGTTAAGCATCAGTGACTCACCCACCTTGATAGACTCTGGTGCTCTGTCCCTGGTCTCAGTGAAAGTGACATCCTCGGCTGTGTGTGGCTGTGCTGCCAGAGAAATGACCCGCCAACCCTGCTCCACCTACCCCACTAACCCTTGCCACAATGGAGGAACATGCATTGACACACAGAACGGATACAGGTGAGAAGCACATCTTCAGTTGGACTTGAGGTGAAATTGATTTTCTAAAAGGGAAATCAGTATCCTGATGTGCTGCAGGCTTTTCTCTAGTCCTTGAAGAATCACTATAAGTGATTACAAATTGTGTCTCTGAAAAAAGAAATACATTCTTGAGTTTTGCTTTATTGTTGTGAGCTGAAAATAAGAAAAAAAATGTGACTTTTCTAAAGGCTCTAATCCATTTGTTTAGGGTGGAAGGGTTTGGTTTGCACAAATCATTCTAAAAATTTATCTCCTCATAAATTCTGTCAAAAGTTTTTGTTGCATTTGTAAAGCTCATCAGTAGGTGTTAAAAGTGTTATTATAGTTCATTGCTTTCAAATATTCACCCTAAACATTAATAAACACCTTTAGTCAATATACAAGTCCTAACCTTTGGGTTTTAAACTACTCTGAGGGAGCCTTTTGCAGAAAGAAATGCATGCATTTCATTTTCATGCACACACTAATATCCAGATTAAATAAATTTAGGGCAAAAGGATTATTTAAATCTACTTCCCTTTACCGTATGCTCACTGCTTCTTAAAATCCTCTTTAATGCCATTTACACACATTTGCAAGTTTGTGCAAGGTCTGATGTCCAGAGACAACATGTAACAAACAAGCACATTTAACCAGTGAGAAACTTGTGGTCTTTTAATCAGATTTCTCATAAAAATGCTATACGTAGACTCATATGAATGCATTCTATCCATAACTAATCTAGTTTTATTCTTCACATTTGCTGAAGAAGTATAGGTGGAAAACTCAGAGAGGAGCTGATCAGATATTATCAGTGAAAAGTGAAGAAAACAGCTGCTGCCCTTTGCAATTTTGACATCCATTGCTCTCTTTAGTCACATGAAAGAGCAGCTAAGGAGTCAGGCTCTGTTCTTAGCATGTGCATATTTACGCATCAGGCTATATACTCAGCTTAAGCCTTTTCTTCTTTTTCTGCTGCACATGAATCATTATTCTTGACATATGTTGCCCCTTTGCACAATAAACTTCGATTGGAAAAACAGACCCTTCCAGCCTTGGAACACAAAGCTGTCTTTAGGCACTGCATGAAAATGGATGGCTTTGACATTATCAGCCAAACCAGCTTGTCTCGCATGCCTGTAGTGGAGAGGACAGACTGAGATCAACCTGTCCCTTCAATCCTCGCCATCACAATGATCGAATGGACTGTTATTTATCACTAGATGTGTTTTTTTTCTTCTATAAACCATGTTTTTCTATGATCATTAAGATTCACTATTACAGTCTCCCGCACAAACATATTTGAGCGAGTCTCATGAATAACATTTATTTTCCCGTTTGTGCAAGAGCAGTGATCCTTAACACAAAATCCCTAATCAAAGTAAGTGCAAAAGAAGGCAATCTTGCAAAGTGGGAAATGCCATAAAATGGAGAAGGGGCAGTAGCAGATAGTAAAAAAAAAAAAAGAATGTCTTGTAAATCAGTGATGATTTGACACATAGAAAAGTGAGAGAAATAGATTTAATTATCTCCTAACAAAGGAACGTGGTGTGCTGAGCATGGGCCGTCTCTGCGGAGTTCAGCTCCGACAGCTGTGATAGATAAAAAATAGACTAGAGTAATCTTGTGTTCGTAGCTAATTGATTTAATGGAGAAGCGAATATTCAGGACGTGGTTGCTAATGCAAACAATTTATAGATAAAAGTGCTCGTCTTGCCGTCTGTTGACATCCAGCGTGTGCAAACAGAGCCGTACCTCTCTGCCTGTGTAAATCAATAAGGCGGTCACGTACGACAACCATTTGACAATGGGCTACATGAGCTCAAAACTAAATGACACTGATTGTTTCTTTCCCTTGTTTTGTCCTGAAAATCTTTTTTACACCTCTTTTTCTTTTTTGTGCTACAGGTGCCGCTGCCCCCCACAGCTTGAGGGGCCAGACTGTCAGCAGACGAGACTTAGTTTCCTTGGCAACGGCTATGCCTGGTTTCCTCCCATAAGGCCATGCTTTGATAGCCATCTTTCACTCGAGTTTATGACAGAGGAAGATGATGGACTGCTGCTCTACGCGGGCCCCTTGGCCACACTTTTACCTGGGGATACAGAAGACTACATAGCAATAGGTAAAGAAAGAGTCTGAATAATTAAAAGTGTTCCAGGGGCCGTATGGGGATTTAAAATCTGAAACCTAATTGTGTGTGTGTGTGTGTTTAATTACTGTGCAATAGTTAATCAGCATGCAAATATGAGGTAAATTTTATGTTTTTGTTTACTGCGGAGGCACATGAGCACTCGCTCAAGCGAGGCATGCAGCAAGAACTTAATGCGATGCTTTAGCAACTGAGCAGTTTCACGATTAACACTGTAAGTAATAATTCTTCATGTGTCCCCCCCCAGTTCATCAGAACAGCAGTAAAACTTTTTAAATGATTCTGTGCCTCATAAAGATTATTTTGCTCTGTTCAGTGCCAGAATGTACAAATATAGGGGGAAAAAATACCAGTTAACATAATTATTACCCACTGCCAAAAGGTGAATGAGGATGATAGTTTTATTTCCATTTTTTTTTTCCAATGCCTGTTTGTGTTTGTGTGTATGTCTGTTACAAAAATATCTCATGAACCATGGATGGAGGTATTTTAATGACATTTTCTGTAAACATTCACCAGATATACATCTACTATTGATTAAGTTTTGGAAAAAAAAATCTCAATTCAGCTTCACTACCACAACTAATATACATTAGCCAACACAGAAAATGGCTATAACAGCCAGCTTCACAGATATTAAGCTAAAGTTGTGGCTGTAACAGAAAGACAACAATACTGTAATACATAATATGAATGTGCTAACTCCTTGTATTGTGTGAGTTTTTTTCTTAATATTGTATTTAACGTTTGACCCAACAAATAACTCATGACGTCCTATTCTGTAAATAAGAAACTGTTCCTAATATCCCGCCTGGTAAAGGTAAAAAATTTAAAAAAATAAAAAAAGAGAGAGAGAGAGAGAGAGAGAGAGAGAGAGAGAGAGAACATAACCAAATAAACAATCTGTTTCTGAAACTTTGTTATGAAAGGTGGCAAGAAATATACATTCTTTCAAGTAATGCTTGTCCTTTAAATTAAAATTCATTTTGAAACATCCTGAAGTGTGACAACTCTTCCCTGCATGCATTTCACTTTCAACACAACCTGAACAGATACCAGTTATGAATGCGTTGATATATTTTTGACAACCAACATTGTTTTTTTTCCAAGCTTATCTAGTGAGTTTATATGAGTTGTAGTGAGAAAAGCCATTGCTGTGCGACATGTAAGCATTCTGTCTTATTTATACAGTCTGTAAATGTCTATAAAGATGATGAGTTACTGGAGTTTTTGGAGGGAAATGTTGTTGCACCCCCATACCAACAGAGAGGCAGGCTTTTGATCTGTGTGCTGACAAAAGGCTGGATGGTCCCTCTCCTCTTTAGTACATAGAAAGCACCTTCCTGTAAGGATGGCTCCTTCCTGTTGGTCTTGTCTTCAAGTTTATCTTAGGTCCCAGTCTAGTCCAGTCTGCATATCCAGTCCATCAGGGAGGAGACTGAGGAGTCTCCAGGCTCGAACCAGCAGACTGAGTGACAGCTCTGTTCATCAGGCAGTCAGGATGCTAAACACTCTGCCTGCTCTGCCCCCTCTCCCATTTGAACTGCCTTAACACTAAAACTTTCTCACACATTACCACTCAACACAAAGATTTTGGCACTGGACTCTGTGTCATCAGACGGGTTATTCACTAAACTCTCGGTCATGTGCTCATACAGTTTGCACTACTTCTCATACTTGCACTGATGTTTGTATTGCATCGCTGCCTATAGTCATGGTACTGTTTACATTCTCTGTTTACATTTATTAATACTGTTTACTTTTATTACTACTGCTTATATTTAATTGCTACTGTTTACATTTACACTACTCTAATATCTGCACCGCTGCTGATACATATACAGTGTGCTCTGACCGGTCTTGTTTAGGATGCCCAATGTGCCTTACTGCATATGCCACTTTTTGCCTCTATAACAACATCAACTACTACCTCGTGCATGTACTGTGTACATTAACTCATACGCTGCTTTGCCACTTTGCAAATGTCAATGCTAGAAACCTTTAGTTTATTTTAGTTATACTTTTTATACTCTTTTTTTATACTAGTATGCAAAAACTCAGGACAATATTATGTTCATTAAATGTTTAATGTTTTAGTTTTAGTTTTAGAGTCGGTGTAAATTTTCATACTCTTATACCACTATGCAAAAACTCAGGACAGTGTTAGTTTTACTATTTTATGCTTATGTCTATTATTATATGTTTCAGTGTTTCAATGTTTAGATGTTTACTGTTGCACCGAGGGACTGAGAGAAACGCAATTTCGGTCCTGTGTATGTCCTGTACAGTACATATTGCAGATCTGACAATAAAGTTGACTTTGACTTGACTTTGATATTTCCTTTTAGTCTTCATGTTTAGTCTTCATGTTTATTCTATTTTAGGTCCCGTTTAGTTCAGTCTGCATATTACCTATAGGTCCCCTTCTGGTTTAGTGTATTTAGTCTTCATGTTTATCTTAGGTCCCAGTCTAGTCCAGTCTGCATATTTCCTTTTAGTCTTCATGTTTATTCTATTTTAGGTCCCCGTCTAGTTCAGTCTGCATATTTCCTATAGGTCCCCTTCTAGTGTAGTGTACATGTTTTTAGGTCCCCTTCTAATTTAGTCCACATGTTTGTTTTATCATTAGTTTAACCTAGAGTTCTGTCACCCTGGTTTACATTCCACGTTTCAGAGTTAGCCTTGTTCTGTTAATTGTTCCCAGGTGTGTGTCGTTACTTCCTGTCTTGTCTGTGTATATATACTGTACTCTGTCTGCAGTCTGTTTGTTGTCGGGTCATTCGTTTGTTTTCCCCTGGTGTGTCGTGTCCAGCTCCTTGGTCAGTGAGTACGTCTCTTCATGTTTTGAGTTTCAGTACGTACGTCTCAAGTTTGAGTTCTAGTATTCCTGCCACTGTTTGAGCTGCAGTTTATAGTTCTTAGAATTAAAGTTTCTAGTTACAGTTTCCACAAAGCACATGTGCTTTGTGGACTTGGAAAAGGCATTTGACCGCGTCCCTCGGGGGGTTCTGTGGGAGGTACTCCGGGAGTATGGGGTACCAGGCCCATTGATATGGGCTGTTAGGTCCCTGTACGACCGGTGTCAGAGCTTGGTCCGCATTGCCGGCAGTAAGTCAGGCTCGTTTCCAGTGAGAGTTGGACTCCGCCAAGGTTGCCCTTTGTCACCGATTCTGTTCATAACTTTTATGGACAGAATTTCTAGGCGCAGCCAAGGTGTTGAGAGGATCCGTTTTGGTGGCCTTAGAATCGCTTCTCTGTTTTTTGCAGATGATGTGGTCCTATTGGCTTCATCAGATCGTGATCTACAGCTTTCGCTGGAGCGGTTTGCAGCCGAGTGTGATGCGGCCGGGATGAGGATCAGTTCCTCCAAATCCGAGGCCATGGTCTTGAGCCGGAAAAGGGTAGCATGCCCTCTCCGGGTCGGGGATGAGGTCCTGCCCCAAGTGGAGGAGTTTAAAGACCGTGTAAAGTGAAATTAAATGTGTGTTTTTATTTTGTCACACGGCATAAATATGTGTTATTAATCACCCATATAAATCTGACTGATTAAAAACATTGATTTCCTTATAAAATTAAGTCTCAAAAATCATGAAAAAACATGATTTTGCCTTGCTCTAGAACGCTGGGGGCGTGTCGCACGTGGGCGTGGTTTCAGCGCAGTACTGCACTCATGTCCTTTTCCTGCCTTGAGCGAGAGACAGACAAGGAGCAGCAGTGAAAACCTGCTCTGTTTTTATCTGAGTTCTGGCCGGTCACCTCGCATGCGGGGTCTGTGTTGGTGATTAAAAAGAGTAATCACGTTGATAAGTTATCTCATCTCTGTGTCAGCAGAGTCACGGCGCTCTCACACACACACACGCGCGGGGGGGCTCGGATGTGAAAACAGGTGCAGGTCGCTCCAGCCGCAAAAGACAGAGGGCTGCGCAGCGGTTTTCTGTGTTTATATGTTCATGAAAACTTTAAAAAAATAAATTAAAAACAGGGAGTGCTTCTCCTTCAGAGCAGACCTGCACACCAGGAAATATTTAGAACCTGGTGCAGCCTCGTTGGACATGACTTTAGTTCACTCGTGACAAGTTCATTCCTCCTCGGAGGAGGAGGAAGAATGAATGGTGACAGCTTCAAGTGATCACTTGACTTTTGGCAACAAAAAAAAAAAGAAATGTCACAATGGAGCAGCTGCAGTCCATGCGTAAAAGGAGTGAGAGTACAGGAGGGAGACGGTCGTCGGTAGCGAGTGACGGCTCCACGAAGAACGCATTTATATGACTGGAGCAGCAGGGGGTTGGGCTATACTAATGAGGACCGCGTGACGAAACGCGGTCACGTTTAAAACACGCCTAAAAAATCCTGAAATAGAAATATGTTTAAACACAGTTTGCTCTATAACTCCAAAATTAATTGAGCTACAATTTTGAGACTTTTTACTCATTTACAAGATTACAATTATCACATTTATAATGTTTATTGAAGAAAATGTTGAAATTCACTTTACACGGTCTTTAAGTATCTCGGGGTCTTGTTCACGAATGAGGGAAAACTGGAGCGTGAGATCGATAGGCGGATAGGTGCAGTCCGCAGTGAAGCGGGCGCTGTACCGGTCTGTCGTGGTGAAGAGAGAGCTGAGTCGAAAGGCAAAGCTCTCAATTTACCGATCGATCTACGTTCCCACCCTCATCTATGGTCATGAGCTTTGGGTTGTGACCGAAAGAACGAGATCTCGGATACAAGCGGCTGAAATGAGTTTTCTCCGCAGGGTGTCTGGACTCTCCCTTAGAGATAGGGTGAGAAGCTCAGTCATCCGGGAGGGACTCGGAGTAGAGCCGCTGCTTCTCCACATCGAGAGGAGCCAGTTGAGGTGGCTCGGGCATCTGGTTAGGATGCCTCCTGGACGCCTCCCTGGTGAGGTGTTCCGGGCATGTCCCACCGGGAGGAGGCCCAGAGGAAGACCCAGGACACGCTGGAGGGACTATGTTTCTCGGCTGGCCTGGGAACGCCTTGGGATTCCCCCAGAGGAGCTGCTCCATGTGGCTGGGGAGAGGGAAGTCTGGGCCTCCCTACTTAGGCTGCTACCCCCGCGACCCGACCCCGGATAAGCGGACGAAAATGGATGGATGGATGGATGGATGGTTACAGTTTCCAGAGTTAAGCCAAAGTTACAGTTCCTCGTTTTTGCATCGCTGCCTTGTCAGTGTTTTGTTTTGAGTTTTGTGATTAAACGTTTTGGATTTTTCTACTCCTGCCTCCGAGTGACTACCTGTCTGCACCCACTGGGTTCTCTCACACACCGCAACGTGACAGAAATGACCCGACCAAAATATTGAGCCCATGCAGACAGGTATTCAGCTCACTCGAGAGTCGGGACGGACAGATGTCGAAGCCCGCTCGAGGAGTAGCCACCGACATTAAAGTCAGCGGGTTCCAGATCAAACCCGCCTGGACTCACCGCTGTCATGGATTGGAGTGTTTTCCTTCCCCACTTCTCGTGGCCAAGCGTGAACGGAGGAAGCGCAGCGACGGTGAGGAAGAGTCTCCTTCCTATTTACCCCCACGTGCTTGTTCGTTGTGGTCTGTCTCCGGTGACGAGTCTGAGACAGAGAAATATTTTGAACCAGTTTCTGAGCCACGTCGCCGTCGGAAGAGACAGCGTGCTAAGAGGAAGACTGTTTCCGGGTCTTCACCCGGCCCCCATGCTGTTTCGGTTCCCACGCTGTCAGATCAGCCGAGGAGCTTTTCAAAAGGGGCGGGATGCCCCCACGTGAGCCTCGGCTCTGCAGAGCAGACAGGACACACACATGCGGCTATCCAGCCTCAGGACACACACGAACATGACAAAGAAAAGGAGTGTGACGTCAGAGGAACCTCAGACGGTCTCCCAACAAATGAGGGCACAAGGAAGAAGAGGTTTGAGCTCCTGCTCTGATGAAGTGCAGATGGATCACACGGCAACCACAGGGGTAGATGCAGGACTAATGCACGACTCAATTTCCATACTCGAACAGCTGGACAGACTGGGTACGGCTGCTAGCAAAAACCCGGACCCACATTACAAATTTAAGTCGTATTCCCTTATGGAAGGACTAATAACATCTACATCCAACTTGTTGCAGATTCCTGGTCTCACAGAAGTGTTACATTCTGTTAGGTCTTCGATAAAAGCATTGACCATTTCTGACTCCTCCTCCCCATGTGTTTTTGAGTCTCCTGCTTTCACAGAGAGTGCTATCAGTCCCACACCAACTGAGGGCGCCGTCATTCCAGCATCCATAGAAGGTGCTGCCACCCCAGTATCGGCAAGGGGCGCTGTGGAACTAGAACACAAGGTCACTTTAATTTTTCAACAGCTCCACACACTTCTTTCTGATGAACTGGATTATAAGGTTTTGGGTGTTTTTCAGCAGCTCTTGAACCTGTTTGTGTCTGCTGTTCCTAGTACGGATCCTTGTTATAAGAACAATATCTTCCTAATGATGGAACAGTTATTAATTTCTGGACACAGTTTATTAGTTCACCCTGATTTCGCACAGTTATTAGAAACGATTACAACCCTGAAGACCTTTTACTCAGAACTTTCTACCTCTCGTTCTTGTTGTCCTGCTGAGTCGTTCCCAGTTTCCACAGGTAGTGCTGCTGCTACAGAGAGCACTGACACTACTAAGAGCCCGGACACTAAGGACTCCAGATTGGCGCCAACAGAGGGTGCCATGTCCCCAGCATCCACAGAGGATGCCATGTCCCCAGCATCCACAGAGGGTGCTATGCCTCCAGCGTCTACAGAGGACGCTGTACCTCCAGCATCAGTACCTTTAGCACCATCATGCCTCGAGGGGTCCCTGGAGGGAGCCCCTCACGTTTCCTGCTCCGGGAGGGTCCTGGAGGACTCCTCCCACGTGGCTCACGTTTCCTGTCTCGAGGGGTCCCAGAAGGGAGCCCCTCACGTTTCCTGTACGGGGAGGGTCCTGGAGGACTCCTCCCACGCTTCCTGTTCCGGGTGGGACCCGGACCCGGAGGGTGTCGTCCACATCTTCTGCTGCCCTGAGGTCTCGCAGCCGGCTCCAGAGGGCGCTGCCATGTCTCCGGCTCCAGAGGGCGCTGCCATGTCTCCGGCTCCAGAGGACGTTGCCCTGCTTCCGGCTCCAGAGGGCGCTGCCCTGCTTCCGGCTCCAGAGGGTGCTGCCGTCCTGCCTCCGGCACCAGGCGGTGCTCTCTCCACCTCTACAGAGGGTCTCCACACCGCGGACGCCTCCACATCTACAGAGGGTCTCCGCACCGCGGACGCCTCCACCTCTACAGAGGGTCCCAGCGCGACGGACGCCTCCACGTCTACAGGGGGTCCGCGCACCGCTGATGTTTCCACGTCTACGGAGGGTCTCCACATCGATAACATCACTACGTTCGATGACTCCACGCCAGACGTCTCCACGCCAGACGTCTCCACGCCAGACGTCTCCACGCCAGATGATGTCTCGACTCTCGTCTCCTCGCCTGATGATGTCTCGACTCTCGTCTCTTCGCCAGATGTCTCGACTCTCGTCTCTTCGCCAGATGTCTCGACTCTCGTCTCTTCGCCAGATGTCTCGACTCTCGTCTCTTCGCCAGATGTCTCGACTCTCGTCTCTTCGCCAGATGTCTCGACTCTCGTCTCTTCGCCAGATGTCTCGACTCTCGTCTCTTCGCCAGATGTCTCGACTCTCGTCTCTTCGCCAGATGTCTCGACTCTCGTCTCTTCGCCAGATGTCTCGACTCTCGTCTCTTCGCCAGATGTCTCGACTCTCGTCTCCTCGCCAGATGTCTCGACTCTCGTCTCCTCGCCAGATGTCTCGACTCTCGTCTCCTCGCCAGATGTCTCGACTCTCGTCTCCTCGCCAGATGTCTCGACTCTCGTCTCCTCGCCAGATGTCTCGACTCTCGACGTCTCTTCGCCAGATGTCTCGACTCTCGACGTCTCTTCACCAGATGTCTCGACTCTCGACGTCTCCACGTCTGCTGTCGATGGCTCTGTGCATGCTGATGTTCCTTCACCTTGTGCACCGGCCGGCGAAGGTTTTGCCGTCGTGGTTCCTGCTGTTGGTGTTAGAAGGCCTCACGGTCGCCCACCTGAAGTGATCCTGCGCGTTGGGCAGCCCCCCGGTCGTCCACCAGATGGGGTCCTACGCGACGGACTGTCTCCCGGTCGCGCACCTGATTGGGTCTTTGGCTACTGTCGACTTCCTAGCCACGATGCTTAGTGCTGTTTTGAGTTTCTAGTTTTGTACTGGGTTCGGTCAGGATTTGGTCTCCGCTGTGTTCCTGGTTTTGGCCTTTGTGTTTCGTTTTTGTCCCGCGCCCTGTTCTTGTGTTTTGTTCCCTATCCTTGTGTTTCCTTCATGCCCGCCGTTCCTTGCGGTTTCCTCCCTTCGCCTGCCATGGGTTTTTTGGCAGGTTTTCTTGGGGTCACCTGGGGGTGTCCTTGAGGGGGTGGGTACTGTAAGGATGGCTCCTTCCTGTTGGTCTTGTCTTCATGTTTATCTTAGGTCCCAGTCTAGTCCAGTCTGCATATTTCCTTTTAGTCTTCATGTTTAGTCTTCATGTTTATTCTATTTTAGGTCCCCGTCTAGTTCAGTCTGCATATTTCCTATAGGTCCCCTTCTGGTGTAGTGTATTTAGTCTTCATGTTTATCTTAGGTCCCAGTCTAGTCCAGTCTGCATATTTCCTTTTAGTCTTCATGTTTATTCTATTTTAGGTCCCCGTCTAGTTCAGTCTGCATATTTCCTATAGGTCCCCTTCTGGTGTAGTGTACATGTTTTTAGGTCCCCTTCTAATTTAGGCCACATGTTTGTTTTATTATTAGTTTAACCTAGAGTTCTGTCACCCTGGTTTACCTTCCACGTTTCAGAGTTAGCCTTGTTCTGTTAATTGTTCCCAGGTGTGTGTCGTTACTTCCTGTCTTGTCTGTGTGTATATATACTCTGTCTGCAGTCTGTTTGTTGTCGGGTCATTCGTTCGTTTTCCCCTGGTGTGTCGTGTCCAGCTCCTTGGTCAGTGAGTACGTCTCTTCATGTTTTGAGTTTCAGTACGTACGTCTCATGTTTGAGTTCTAGTATTCCTGCCACTGTTTGAGCTGCAGTTTATAGTTCTTAGAATTAAAGTTTCTAGTTACAGTTTCCAGAGTTAAGCCAAAGTTACAGTTCCTCGTTTTTGCATCGCTGCCTTGTCAGTGTTTTGTTTTGAGTTTTGTGATTAAACATTTTGGATTTTTCTACTCCTGCCTCCGAGTGACTACCTGTCTGCACCCACTGGGTTCTCTCACACACCGCAACGTGACACTTCCATGCTTTCAAAGTTCAAATTTTAGTTCAGTTAAACAACGTTTCTCATGTTATCTCAGCTTTAGTCCAGAGAAGAGAGCAACATTTCTGAATGGGATTCATAGTCCTTCATCGTCCTTTGCACGATAGCAGGTGCCTATCACCAGTGTTAGTCATATGAAGAATGGCGTACATCATGCACAGGTTGCAAGACCATCACAGGTCCCCAAAATGTTGTTACCTTACTTTTGTTGAGGGGGAAATTGTGCAATTTCTTAGTTTAAGCATTTGATATGTCTGTGTGAGGAATGTGTCTGTACCCAGATACAAGGACAGAAGTGAACAGATACCAAGACTTGAATTCAGTGTACAGTGTTTATTTTCAAAGTGCAAAAATAGACTAAGTGCCAGGTGGGGGAGCTGGAAACTAGGAGAGGAGAGAAGATTGCTAATGGTGTGACAATGATGGGTGATAATGTAGTTGTTGCTCTTTTCCTTACAGTGAGGGCAGGGGTCAGTTATGGGGAGAGCTGACCCAGTGGTTCCAAGACGAGAAAGTTGTATGTCGGAGTATGCTTCCAGGGGGATGGACAGGCAAGTGAGTCATGGAAGCAGCTGAGGAGGCACTGGAGGGTTTGAGGTTCACAGAGAGATATCTGCGGGACAGGAGGATGTCAGGGTTTAAGTTCTCGAAATATAAAGATAATAACAATCTGTTATTATTTAGTCTCGTTCACAAAATACTGGTTATAAAAGAATTACCGCTGGTAGGTAATGTCCCAGCACCTGCTGAATGCTCTCTGCAGCCTTTCATGCTCCTCCTGCTTGTAGAGCTGATGATCTGCAGGTGAGGCTGATTCGTGCTTCTGATGGTGGCAGGAATGTGGCAGGGCAGAACTCCCACACTACGTTTCATTTTGAATAAATTACAGTATGGGTTTATGCAATTTTCAAATGGTTGCATTCTGCATTTATTTACATTTTTCACAATGTCTCAATTGAGATTATAAAATCAGACATTTTTACAGTTTGCTGGTCTGGATCTTTGAGGTCACTGAGCTAATGTTAGCGTTTTCCATCAGCCTCAGCATTGTTACTTTCTGTCAACCTGAGATAAGTTACAAGACCATTTCCTTGAAGTGTTTTTACTGTGGAAAAAGATAATAAATAAATGTAGAAGTTACAAGTATTCCAGACAGGTACCAGTTTTCCCAGAGTAGATCTCCAAGCAAGTGCACGCCAAGGTCAAACTGTGCAATGCTTTGAGAAACTGCAAGAATAAAGAGCTGTGTCTCAGACTCTGGCTTTAGGTATTATGGTAAATGTTAAAAGTTTATGACGGTAGAGCAGAAAGATTCATTTGAGAGGTTGCCAGGGTGTAGCCTCCTCTCACTAAAACGAACATGACAGCCTGATAGGTTTGTAAAACCTAAACTGAACCAACCACGACTTTTCACCCAAAACAACAGACCTCAGTGAACAGAAGGAACATTACATAAGAGTGGCCTAAAATATTTATATATAGGGTAAAAAATATGAGACTGTTAAAAGCATTATGGGTTCATATCCCAGTCAAAGAATATGTTAATGTCCATTTCCTGTGCATGTGAACTGAACAATTCAACTTACCCAGCTCCAACAACAATTTGATTTTCTGCATGACTTATTTTGAATCTAAATTAAAGATCTTTTTTTAATATTATGATTTTTTTCTCCATATTTTTTTCTCCAAATCAGGATAAGAAGTCATGTGCAAAGTTAATACAACACAGTGGGATGAACGCAGATTATTCAATTTGCGTCTGCTTTCCATTTCCCATCTGGCAGTCATTTTCACAGTTTTAACCGCAATACATTAGCTGTAGTTGTATTTCCTCCCTGGTGTAGCAATTTTTGCAATATTTTTGCTGAAATCTCCACTTCTTAAATTGCCATTTTGTGTGGTCACTCATTTTTCTCCACTGGGTGTATCAAGGCACCGAAAACGGTGATTGGATGACCAAGACATGACCCACAGGTGCACAGTTTGACATTAAATATACAACCTCTATTATGAGAATCGTCTGCTTCCCTCACAGTCACTGGGTGTCAGCCAACCCTTTGAAAAGTGTTTGTCCTGCGGTTGGCATTTGCTGACTCAGTTAAAATGTGGTACACCATCTCAGTTTGAGAAACAAGAGTCAAAAAATATAAAGGCTGTGCAGAACTTTGTTTTTACAATACAGTGCAATATAACTTTATTTACAAAGCACTTTAAAAACAACACCATTGGCCAAAGTGCTGTACACTAACACATACAAGAATGCATAAAAAGCATTAAATCAACTGAAACCATAAAAGTATTGAACTGCCAAAATTGTAAAACAGCAAACAATAAAAAACAATAAAACAAATAACAGTAAAACCAACATTTCAAGCTGAGTTAAAAGCCAAAGAGAAAAAAATGTGTTTTCAGAGTTGATTTAAAAGCAGGAAGTGCTTGTCTGACGTGCAAAGGTAGTTTGTTCCATAGTTTAGGGCAGCGACTAAAAGAACGCTCAGTCACCTCTCAGCCTCCTGTGAGATTATTGGAACGACCAACAGCAACTGATCTGCTGACTTTAGAGAGTGAGGGAATATACAACTGGAGCAGGTCGGACAGATAATGTGGGGCGACATCATGAAGACAATTGAAAACAAATAAAAGAACCTTAAAATTGATCCGGAAATGAACTGGGAACCAGTGTAGTGATTCTAAAACAGGGGTAATGTGCTCTCATTTTCTGGTACCAGTTAAAAGACGAGCAGCAGCATTCTGAACCAGTTGAAGTTGAGTCAGTAATGACGTGGAGTGCATGACAGTAGTCCAGACGAGTTGTAATGAAAGCATGGATTAAAATCTCAAAATGATGGTTTGACAGAAATGGTTTGACCATGGCCAGTTGTCTCAAGTGATAAAAACTAGACTTTATCACTGATTTAATCTGTGCATCAAGTTTAAAATCACTGTCCAGCCACATGCACAGGTTAGTTACTGTCTCAGTCAGATGTTGTATTAAAGGTCCCAGATCAGCATGGACTTTGGAACCATCACTGGGCTAGCTTAAACAACAAGACCTCTGTCTTTTCCTCATTACAATGTAAAAAGCTCAGTGACATCCATGCTTGGCCTTCTGCCATACATTCCAGGAGTTTGTTCACAGAGTATTGTTTATTTTGTTTTACAGTAATGGCACATAAATTTGGCTGTCAGCATAAAAATGAAAAAGAACACCATGTTTCCTGTGAATATAAGATAGATAAGCTAAGATAAGATAGAACTTTTTTGATTCCACAGGAAATTATTGTGCCAGAGTTTCAATACAAAGGAACATACACAACAATTGCAAGATATAAAGATAGAGAATATAAAAAATGCCAACAATTGTTTTAAGCAGGTTCTACAAATGAAAACAATTAAGTTCTAAACAGGTGCAGACAGAAACATTAAATACTTTATTGTTGTACAGGATTAATTTTTATTGTCCTATGTGCAAAAAGGGGAGGAGTTGAAAAGCTTGATAGCCAAATGGAGGAAGGACTTCCTGTGGCATTCTGTGGAGCACCTCGTGGTCTCAGTCAATGACTGAAGGTGCTGCGGTAAGAGTCTAGGGTGTCAATAAGGTGAATATATCCCAGAGGGAGTAAATAAAGAGAAAACAAAAGGCAGCCAAGTATAGATCCCTGAGGTACTCCACATGTGAGAGGCACTACAGAGGACTCCACTCCAAGTTTTCATAAACTTGTTCTGCGTGTTGGTTATTTATTTGGCTTACCGGTATTTAGTTTGAGCCTACATTTCACAGATTTTTTGGGAAAGTTTCCTTTGTCCGACTCAATTGATATATTTGTAGCTGTTGTTTTTGCTCTCTTCTTTTGGTTTGCAGCACATTTCATCAGTTTCTATTGACTGTGCCTTTATATTTTATATGTGCCAACACGTTAAGCTGTTCTTTTCATTTTTTGTTCTATACAGTGTGGAAGCGGTTTTTACCTTGACTTGTAATCCTTTTGATCTAATGTAACGGGGAATTTTAAGTGGTTTGTATTAACTCTGAGTCTTATCTTCCACAGAGCTGGTTGGTGGGATGCCTAGCCTTAAAATCAACCATGGCTCAGGGACCCTGGTCCTCCAGTTAACAAATGTTGGGGTGGCTGACAGACGCTGGCATCGCCTTGATGTGAAGAGCAACAGTAAAGTAAGAGAAGTGTGGTGACTTGTTACTTCTTCACCCTGTGTGCAGGGAAAATGTCAGATTATAATAAATCCTGCAGAACAGAGAACCATGCAGCTATACACACTGACCCATCCGTGCATGCAGGAGTGATAACCTCTTCATTATCCCCAAATTTAAAGGAAGTCCGCTTCACTCTGGATCGATGTTCCAGTGCTATTGTCATGGAGGCAGAAGGTGTGGAAGCATGGGCCATGACAGAGGATCGCTCATCCTGCGAAATCAGAGGCGTCACACCCAACAGGGACAGGTGAGATTGATAAATAGATATAGGGATAAAGTCTGTGAGCATAAACATGATAATATATCTGTTGTTTCATTTTAGATTAATTTTATAAAAAATACCCCAAATGCACACTGTTTTCAGTAATCAGACCATTTTTGGAGCAAGTGAGTGATAGACATTGATTATATTTATCAACTATTACCAAAAGCAGATGTGGGCAATTGTGGTTTTTTTTTCCTGTATAGTTACCAAAATACCCCATAAACAATAGACAAATTTTAGTAAAACTCAGAAATGATTGGATTTACTTCTAGAGTCAACACAAATCAAAATTACAGCCACAGCTGACTGACATCCAAAAACATAAAAGTGGCACCCTGTCAAGAAATTATGTCTGGTCCTCTGGACATTCAAAAAACAAAACAAAACAAAAATCTGTAGAAACGTTTCGTCTTTCCTCCAAAAGTCTTCTTCAGTCTGAGGAGCTGTATTCAGGGTTGCCAGATCTCCAGACCAAAAGAAGCGATCAGCTCCTTCAAAACAAGCACAAACAAGCGGCTCGCTCTTTCAAAAAAAGCCCAAAAAAAGCCCAGCTGGCAACCCATCCCATTGTGTAAAAAAAAGGCAGTTTTAAACAGTATAAACATATTTATTATGGCATTACATATATCTAGCAAAATTATACATAAAAGAACGTATTCAGTCTAAAAAATAAAAATACATTTTGCATTTTTCTCCCATCTGTGGTCGGATCCAGTCTTGAAGAGCACGCTCTTTCTCCCAATCTTTATTATATTTTTTTCCATATTTACCCCACTTAGAGCTCACATTAGCGTTGTCTTGTCTAGACAAAGAATAAAGAACAGAGACAAAGAATAAAGAACAATGTTGCATTCGCGTGTAGTCGGATGTCCCGTGAAGATACACGGTTTTTAATTTTAAACTCACTTTGAAAGTAATTTTCATTAATTTATCATTTTGTTTGCTAAAAACGAACATAGTTGAATGATACAAGATATATATGTGGTGTCACTATATGCTAAGTTCAAAAATGATGTCACAATACTGTAATGTATACAGCAGTGTTCGTGCATGTATATTACAGAGTGTCAGTGAACGCACCGCGAGAGAGAGCGTGACGTAGGCATGCGGGTTCGTGTGTGAAGATAGAAAGTGCAGAGAACGGAGTAATGCAGGATCGTGCCGTCTGATAAGTGTATTGTGCAGTTTAAACAATAAAGCTACATCAGCACCAAACCAGCATATTTATTAAGCGTGCAGAGAAACATCAAAAATACCTTTAAAATAACTTCAGGAGTACATTTCACAAAACAAGCCCAAATAAGCGACGCAACACCCATGGTAAGCACAAAAAACCGCCACAAGCGGCTCACCGAATTTAAAAGCGACTCCAGGAAAAAACAAGCCCAATGCCGCTTGAAATAAGCGGACTTGGCAACTATGGCTGTATTCAGCTCAGTCTTATAAATAGCACCCTCTCACAGTGGATCAACCAGTTTGCTGATGACAGCTGAAACCAGCTGCTCACATGATCAAGGAGGACCATCAGCCTAACGATGGATCATTAGCACCCTGATGGTTGTTTGCTATTCACAGAGGGCTGAGTGATACTAGCAATAACAGCATTGTAAGAGGGGGACAGTTGAACCCGGAGGCCTCCACCCCTGTTTAATGATGGGCGGTTTCTTTTCACAAAGATGGCCTCCTTTACTCCTCTCTCAAACCATCGTTCCTCTCTATCAAGGATGTGAACATCTTCATCCTTGAAAGAGTGACCGCTGGCCTGGAGATGAGTGTAGACTGCAGAGTCCTGACCTGATGATGTTGATCTTCTGTGCTGGGCCATCCTTTTGGCCAGTGGCTGTTTAGTTTCCCCGATATAAGACTGATCACAGCCCTCCTGACACTGAACAGCATACACAATATTACTCTGTTTTTGCCGGGGGACTGGATCTTTGGGATGAACCAGTCTTTGCCGTAATGTATTTTGGGGTTTAAAAGCCACTGGGACGTTGTGTTTAGAAAATAAACGTCTCAATGTCTCTGAAACTCCTGCAACATACGGAATGACCACTGGTCTGGGTCTGGGTTCCTTCTTTTCACCTGATGGTTGGCTGGAGTCCTGTTTGGGTTTCTTCTCTGCTTTCAGGAAGGCCCAGTTAGGATATCCACATTTCTCTAGAGCCTGTTTTGTGTGTGATTTCTCCTTCTGTCTGGCTCCTGAGTTAGTGGGGACGCTGTCTGCTCTGTGGTACAGAGTCCTGATGACTCCTAACTTGTGCTCCAGAGGGTGATGGGAGTCAAACTGTAAATACTGGTCTGTGTGGGTGGGTTTGCGGTACACCTCAGTTTGCAAATTTCCTCTATCAGAAACTGAGACCTCACAGTCCAAGAAAGCCAACCTGCCATTTTTTACATCTTCTCGTGTGAACTTGATATATTTATCCACAGAGTTGATGTGATCAGTGAAATGTTGGACTTCCTGAGATTTAATTTTAACCCAGGTGTCGTCAACATACCTGAACCAATGACTTGGTGGAGTCCCTGAAAAGGACGTCAAGGCTCTCTTTTCTACCTCCTCCATGTAGCACTTTGAGATTTTTGTTAATGAAAAGTGCGTTATAAATTAAATTCATTATTATTATTATTATTATTATTATTACAGGTTGGCAACAATAGGAGAAACTGGAGACCCCATAGCACACCCATGTTTCTGCCTATAATATTGCTCCCCGTATGTGAAGTAGGTTGACTGCAGGCACAGTTTCAAGAGTTGACACAGTTGTTCTGTGGAAAGTGTGGTCCTGCTGCTCAGAGTGGTGTCTGATTTTAACCTTAAACAGACCACCTCTACTGCCTCATCAACAGGAATGCACGTAAAGAGTGATGTGACATCAAAAGAGACCATTGTTTCATCAGTCTCCATGATGACATCCCTCACCTTATCCACAAAGTCCATGGTGGTCTGTATGTGGTGTTCTGAGCTGCCAACTAAAGGGCGTCTGTATTAACCCCTTTAGTTGGC
>JBBPBX010005733.1:56519-70944 GCA_038048925.1 Garcialebias charrua | reverse complement strand
TCCTTCCCATGAAATTTTTGTATAAAATAGATGCCATTTTCTGAAATCTGGTGTATTTTAAAAGATTGCTAAACATCTACATTATATCTACATAACACAAGTCAATAACTGTTTTAGAGCCCTCAGCACAAGAAGAAGTAACGCTAAGCTAGCGACATACAGTCGCGCTACATGCAACTGTAGCTAAGATGCTACACACGTAGCGCTCTGGTTTACATTACATAACCTAATAAACGCTTTGTATAACATCAGTTTGGTGTTAACTGATTATATAACAAATAAAGACTAAACTTATGCAACCAGAAGTTGCAACATAGGTATTTATAATAATAATAATAATAATGTCTTTGTCTGTCATCTGTGTATGTTTCCCATACACAGACGAAATTCGTCTCTGCATTTAACCCAACCACCACCAGGTGGTGCAGTGAGCAGCCAGAAAGCGCCCGGGGAGCTGGAGAATTAGGTGTGCACTCATAGACACCCCAAGGTGTGTAGTGGCCGGGGCGCGAACCCGCGTCCTTCGGGTCCCAAGTCGAAAGCCCTGCCACTACACCATCTTGGCTCCATTTAAAATTAAAATTTGGAAGTGACGTCATCGCTGGAGCAACAGGGCGAGAGCTGAGCTCCAGCAGAAAGCAGCCTAAAACAAAGAAATATATATATATATATCTGGCACGAACTGAACGTCGCGGACGAACTGAAGAGTCGCCACCAGAAGCCACGAGCTGAGCTGGCTGACCGATTTTGAATCTTTGATTGGAGGGGGCCGAGCGCGGATCTGTGAGCTTGCGTCTCGAGCCACAGGCTAAGCTGGCTAGCCGACCTCGAAGCCGCCACGACCAGAGAGGGCTGAACGCCGCACGGACTGAAAAGCCGTCGACAGGTATCGTGTGCAGACCTCGGAGCTGTTGCGACCGAAGGAGGCTGAGCGCCGTGCAAGTACCGGTGTACCGCTGTCGGGAGCTACGAGCTGGGCTAGCATCGGAGCTACGTGCTGTGCTAACTGAGCTAACATCCGAGCTGCTGTGACCGGAGGAGGCCGAGCACCGTGCGCGAACCGGAGGACCGCCGCCTGGAGCTTTGAGCTGGGCCGAGCGCCGTGCGCAAACCGGAGGACCGCCGCCTGGAGCTTCGAGCTGGGCCGAGCGCCGTGCGCAAACCGGAGGACCGCCGCCTGGAGCTTCGAGCTGGGCCGAGCGCCGTGCGCAAACCGGAGGACCGCCGCCTGGAGCTTCGAGCTGGGCCGAGCGCCGTGTGCGAACCGGAGGACCGTCGTCTGGAGCTGAGCTAGCATCAGAGCTGCACTTGGAGCTACGTGCTATGCTAACTGGGCTAACATCGGAGGAGGACCGCCGTTCTAAGCCGGGCTAGTTAGCAAACCTCTTTGGATAACAGATCTGATTGCTGCAGGCTGCTGAAACCGTGAGTTCTGATCTGATAACTGATCTGGGTGCTGGGCCACTGCCACCATCGTTAGGCCTGTGAGCCTCGTGGAAGGGCCACGTGGTTCAGCAAACAAACCATCAACCAGAGACCTGCTACCACTAGATTACAAACTCTGCAAGTATGACGAGAAATAGAGGACAAAAGTCACCAGACTTGGAGGGAAACAACTCAGCAGAAATGCAAGACTTTAAACAATCACTCAACTTTATGGGTGAACAAATAGCAAAATTATCAGCAAAAATAGATTCCCAGGCCGGTCTGGTTAATGAAATAAGACAACTGAAAGAACTGATAATTAGCAAAGACAATAAAATTGCTGAACTGGAACGAAAAATAGATGACTTTGTCCCATTCGTGACAGACTTAGAACAATACACAAAGCAAGACAACTTGGTGATCTCAGGACTTGATGTTAGTAAGTGTCGGACATATTCATTCATTCAACCTTTATTTATACAGGCTAGCCTCGTTGAGTCACGGGGACTCATTTACAAGAGGGACCTGTCTCACTCACACCAAACAACCATCCACTCTCACACTCACACCTAGGGTCAATTTAGAGTCACCAATCAGCCTAACAAGCATGTTTTTTGGTCTGTGGGAGGAAACCGGAGTACCCGGAGGAAACCCACGCATGCACGGGGAGAACATGCAAACTCCACCCAGAAAGGCCCCGGACCGGGATTTGAACCGGCAACCTTCTCGCTGAGAGGCAGCAGCTCTACCAGTTGTGCCACCGTGCTGAAATTTGAATATAAAAGAGCTCCTACTAACAATGACCCAAATGAGAATGCACCTCAGGAAGAACTAGAGACTCTGTAGGAGCATGTAGTTACTTTTTTACAGGACAAGAACATTGACATAGACTATGGGGACATTTCGTTCTGTCACACCCTGCCCAGTAAATCACCAAGATTCAAACCGTCAGTAGTCGTCAAGTTCATTAGCAGGAAGTTAAAAAACTATGTTATGCGAGCAAAAAAAATCTGCAGGGATCAAACGTTTACATAAATGAGCATCTAACCAAAAAAATGGAAACATTGCATATCAAGCAAGGTTGTTAAAAAAACAGAACAAAATAGCGTCAACATGGACAAGAAATGGATACATCTTTATCAAAACAAAGGAAGGGTCTCAGCCTAAAATGATAAAAGAGCTGAAGGATCTGGATGAACTCAGGAGATGAAAAATTACAAATCAATGAAACAACTCACACTCAAAATGGATAAAATATACAGTGAAATGAACAAATACATTAGAACATGACAACATACGAAGACTCAGAACCTAAAATATATAATGTTGAAAATGTGATTGATGCAATTTTTTTCCTGTAATAAAAGATAGCGAATATTATAATGAAGAGCAGTTTAATGACATCAATATATCAAATGGAGTTCTCTCTATTATTCACTTTAATAGCAGAAGTATAAATGCAAACATATCCAAAATAACAGATTACTTAAAACAGTTAAATAGAACTTTTACGATAATAGCGCTGTCAGAGACATGGCTCAATGATGATAACACAAGTAATATTCACATCGAGGGGTATGAATTATATCATATGAACAGAAATAATAAAAGAGGTGGTGGAGTCGCTCTATTTGTCAATAATGAAATAAAATGTAAATTAAATAGTGAAATGTCAATAATAGTTGATAATATTATGGAAATGATAACAATAGAAATAATAAACAAAAACGATAAAAACATAATAATAAGTTGTGTATATAGATCACCAGGAGCAAATATAGAAATATTCACGGATAAAATCTTGGAGCTAATGGAGAAGAGTTTTAATAAAAATGTTTTTTTGTGTGGAGACTTTAACATTGATATGGGAAATAAAACAGATTCAAATAACATAAGCACATTTATAAACTCAATGTACAGTTTAAATATGTATCCATTGATATCAAAGCCAACAAGAATTACAACTCATAGTGCCACAATAATTGATAATATTTTCACAAATATAACAAATGGGGACGTGATAGGTGGTATCTTAACGACCGACTTAAGTGATCATTTACCAGTTTTCACAATCTATAAAAATGATCAAAGCATCACAAAAGCAGTTACAACGAAGAAAAAGATCATAAACACGTCAAAAAAAGTTTTGGAAAAATTAAAAGAGGATCTAGATAAACAAGACTGGAATGAAGTGTATGTTGATGATGCGAACAGAGCATATGATGAGTTTATGAATATCTTGGAAGCTCTGTATGAAAAGAATTGTGTGCAAACAAATTACACAAAGAGAAATACGATTGATCAACCATGGATGACAAAAGGGTTGAGAAATGCTTGTAAAAAAAAGAATTATTTGTATTCATGTTTCTTGAAATTGCGAAGTCAGAGCGCTGAAGAAAAATATAAAAAGTATAAAAATAAATTAGTAGGGATTATAAGGAAACATAAGAAAGAATATTATAGTAAATTATTAGATAAAAGTAATGGTGATATGAAAGCAACATGGCGAGTAATGAATAGTGTCCTGAAGAATCATAAACAAAAACTGGTATTTCAAAATATTTTGTAAAAGACAACGATGAAATTCATGATGAAAATGAAATTGTAAATGGATTTAATCAATATTTTGTGAATGTTGGATCAAGCCTTGCAGCTAAAATACCAAAAGTAGATAATAATGTGATCCATTCAATTACAGGTTGTGCAAATAGTATTTTTCTAAATGGAACTAACAAAGAGGAAATAATGAATGTAGTAAAAAATCTTACAGACAAGAGATCAAAAGACTGGGTGGACATGGATATGATGTTTGTAAAGGACATAATGAGCCATGTTATTGAGCCGTTTACATATATATGTAATTTATCATTTTCAACAGGAATATTTCCAGATAATATGAAAGTAGCTAAGGTAGTTCCTCTTTTTAAAAATGGTGATAAATGTGTGTTCAACAATTATAGACCTATATCCTTGTTACCACAGTTTTCAAAAATTCTTGAAAAACTATTTGTGAACAGACTAGATCAATTTATAGATAAACAAAATATTCTAAGCAACAGTCAGTATGGGTTTAGAGCAAAAAACTACATCAATGGCTCTCATGGAATTAATGGAACAAATAACTACTGCTGTCGATCAAAAACAATATTGTATCAGTATTTTTGTTGATTTAAAAAAAGCATTCGATACTATTGATCACACCATTCTCCTTGAAAAATTGAACAAATATGGTATTAGAGGACCAGCATTACAGTGGGTATCTAGCTACTTAAAAGATAGGAAACAATTTGTACAAATAAATGATGTAAGATCTGACCTCTGTAATATCACATGTGGAGTTCCCCAAGGCTCTGTACTTGGACCAAAGCTATTTATTTTATATGTGAATGACTTGGTAAATGTGTCAGGACTCCTTAAATGTGTACTTTTTGCTGATGATACCACATTTTTCTGTTTAGGTGAAGATATAGAACAAATGTTGGAATTGATAAAGACAGAATTTGTCAAGATACAAACTTGGTTTAAAATAAATAAATTATCATTAAATCTAGAAAAAACTAATTACATGATATTCAGTAATAAAAAGAAAACTGTTGATGTTCCACTCAAAATTGAGGGTGTTGAGATTTGTAGAGTGAGTGAGGTGAAGTTTTTGGGTGTTATCATTGATGACAAACTGACATGGAAACAACACATAAATTCTGTAAGAATAAAAATAGCTAAATCGATTGCAGTACTGTACAAAGTCAGAGACCTATTGAATGATAAAGCTCTGTATTTGTTGTATAACACAATCATTGTTCCACACTTAATCTATTGTATTGATGTTTGGGGGAATGCGTGTAAAACAATCACAAAGCCTATTTTTGTATTACAGAAAAGAGCTGTAAGAATTATCACTAGAAAACATTACCGTCATCCATCAAGTACATTATTTTATCAACTGAAGTTATTGAAGTTCCATGATTTGGTAGACTATAATATTTTATCAGTTATGTATAGGGCTCAAAATAATGCATTACCTTTAAATATCCAAATGCATTTTGTTAAAAGACAAAGTTGTTATAATCTTAAGGGGACAGAGATGTTTGTAAAACCACAATTCAGAACTAGTTTGAAGGGACGTTCTACCTCAATCCAGGGAATTAGATTATGGAATGGCTTGGAGAATGTAGTTAAAAATGCCAAGTCAATGTTTACATTTAAGAAAATGATCAAAACAAATGTGTTAAAAAAAATGAAATAGCGTAATGTGTATTGTATTAGTTAGAAAATTAGAAAGAGTTAGTCATTTTGTACTGTTGGTTGAAGATTATTATTGTTTAATCTGATTGTTGGAAAAAAGGGGCAGATATAATAAGATTTATTCTTCTTTCTGCTACCTTTCATTTTTTTATATTTTGTACATTATCATTTATGGGATTGTCTTGTATTGTTTCTTTTGTAAAAAAAAAATGAACAAATTTAATAAACATAAACATAAATATAAACATAAAACACAAAACAAAACATGCTTCAAGCATTAACCCTTAACTCATACTGTGTTGTTGAGTGTTTAACAATAGTGTATTTGAATATGTTGACTGTCCCTTTAAGAGATACAGCCCAAGCTATGTGTCATGTGACTTCAACCAGGAAGTTGGGTTGAGAGTCAGAATTCAAGTGTGGTCCATGTGTTCAGTCAAGCCAGTGCCATCTGCATTCATCTTCGCTCTAAATGTAGCATCGTGGGTATGTTATGTTTAATATATTATTGCAGATCATTATTTTTACAGAATTACTGGTTTGTTGAGTTTTGCTTCAAGTATTTTGAATGTTTATTGCAAGGTCACAATACTACCGTTAATTTGTTATCAGACCAAGCTACTGCAATAAATAAGTCAGTTCATGCTCATATATATATTGAAAAATCATTATATATCATCAGCTTTAAGTCAAGATTGTGTAAAACGGTAAAAGTTAAGAACAAAAAGCTAATTCATGTGGAACATTTCATTTATTTGCATTAACCATTTATGTACATGTTAAAAAGGCTGAATAAGTGAAATATATTTTTTGTGTGTTTTAGTTTCACACTTCCTTCATGTCAATAAACCTGTGGACAAGAAAACAACTTTCCTCAGAGTCGTGATATTGGGGAAGAGTTTAACTGACTGTCTAGTTGCATTTGCCTCATGTGACGAGGGCAGTACAGTGAAACCACGGCTTCTCAACGAGCTAGACATCGCAGTGCAAGCTGGAAGATCTGAATACATATCGTCACAGCCTGAACAATCATTAGAACATTCACCTCTCTAAAATCATTATAAGAAAACAAGTAATGATGACAGAGGAAGCAGCAACATGGGAGACACGATCTCAAGCCTCATGTTCTTCAGTTCGATCAAGAACATCGATTACAGAGTCAGCTGCTGCTAAAGCAAGAGCAAAAGCTGAAGCAGCAAAAGCACGCCTCGCTTTTGCTGAAGAGGAGGCTAATTTAAAACTTCAAAAGGCCAAATTGGAAGCATCAATGGAAATTCTCAGCATCAAAAAGGAAACGGCTGCAGCTGTTGCTGAAGCTGAAGCACTTGAAACAGCTGCAGATTTGAGAAAAACTCCATCCATTAATCAGCTTAACAGGGAAATACCTCCCTTAGAAGCCATTAAACGAACTAAAGACTATGTTTTCAACCAAGGTCAACAGTCAGATGTAGAGCATCAACAAGTCTCTCTTCCTTCTAAGTCACAGCTGGATACTGATGCTTCATCCATGCACCTTAAGCCAGATGCTAAGCCGTTCATCCCAAATCAAGATAATTCTGCATCTCAGTCCTTTTGCCAGACTCCTCAGCAGCCTCATGTTCACCAGCAACTCACTCATGAGAAAAACACAGTCCGGTTTGAGCACGACCATTTTACTCGAATGCAACCCTCCATGCCACAAGTGGACAGTAGTGGTCATCCCACTCATTCATCATATTCAAATCCTAAATTCAATGATTCAAACATGAATGACTTTGTACGTTATCTGGCTCGACGGGAACTTGTATCTACAGGTTTACTCAAGTTTAATGATAAACCTCAGAACTATAGAGCTTGGAAACGATCATTTCATTCTGCTATCCACGGTTTACGTCTGACATCCAACGAGGAGATGGACCTTCTGCTTAAGTGGCTAGGCAAAGATTCGGCTGAACATGTGGAGCAAATTAGAGCAATTCACATAAACCGTCCAGATGCAGGACTGACCATGATTTGGAACCGGCTTGACCAAACGTATGGCTCTGCTGAAATTATAGAAGATGCTCTCTTCAAACGTATTGAGATGTTTCCCAAAATAACAAATCAAGACTATTTCAAGTTAATTAAGTTGAGCGATCTACTGAGCGAACTCCTGGCAGCCAAGGATGAAGGAGACTTACCTGGCCTTACCTTTCTTGACACTTCAAGAGGTATCAATCCGATCCTGCGAAAGCTCCCCTTTAACCTACAGGAAAAATGGGCATCAGTAGGTTCAGCATACAAGCAAAGACATCATGTTTCATATCCACCATTTGGTTACTTTGTGGAATTCATCAGTCAAGAAGCAAGCGTTCGGAACGACCCAAGTTTCAACCTCAACACTCAAGAGGAGATTGGTCCAAAGGCTGAGAGGACAACTTGGAAGTCAAACAAACACAAAGAGGTTTCTACACACAAAACTGAGGTTATCGCAAAAATGATGACAAAAACAAATGAGCCCTTTTCAAAATCTGATGATTGCAATAAAGTGTGTCTTCTACACAAAAAGCCACATCCTCTACGCAAATGTCGAGCATTTAGGGAGAAGTCCATTGAAGATCGTAAGAGCTTCTTGAAGGAGAATCACGTTTGCTTTAAATGTTGTTCCTCCACATTGCATGTAGCAAAAAACTGCACAGCCATAATCCAGTGCTCTGAATGCAACAGCGAAAGGCATCCCACAGTGCTTCACCCTGGGCCAGCACCTTGGGCAGCAGAGGTAGAGCCTCCATCGGTGCACGGCGGGGAGGATGAACTCGCCTTTCAATCGCAGGTCAACACTCAGTGCACACAAGTTTGTGGAGGGGATCTTGCTGAGAGATCATGCTCTAAAATATGTCTTGTAAAGGTTTATCCATCTGGGTCTAGAGACAAGGCTAAGAGAGTTTATGCCATCTTAGACGAGCAAAGCAACCGATCACTAGTTACTTCAAGGTTCTTTGAAGTTTTCAGTGACACAAGTTCAAGTTCTCCTTACACTTTGAGAACATGCGCTGGAGTGAAACAAGTATCAGGTAGAAGAGCTACAGGCTACGAAGTAGAATCTCTGGATGGAGTTGTTCGCCTCACATTACCAAGTCTCATAGAGTGTAATGATATCCCGAACAACAGAGACGAGATTCCAACTCCCGATGTAGCACTCTACCATCCTCATCTGAAATCACTAGCACATCTTTTCATTCATTCATTCAACCTTTATTTAGTCAGGTAAATCTTTTGAACCTCATGGGCTCATTTACGAAAGCGACCTGCTAAAACTAAAGAACAATGAACAGCAATGGTAGAATTTCCTTAAACAATAAACAATCAAACAATAAACAATAGAAAACAAAAGAGAGAGAAAAAAAAAAAAATATAATATATATATACATACACACACATATATATATATATATATATATACATATATACATATATATATACATATATATATACATACATATACATACATATATACACATTCCTCCTTTTAACAAAGTATCAAAAAACTAGCAAAACATTATAAGGTAGACGTATAAAATCAAAGACAGGAACAAATCTGCATTGGTTTTTGCCAGGATTCCAACAGATTCTGAAAACCATTTAGAGAAGTCAAGGTCGAGAGCTTCAGATCTTTTTGTAAGATATTCCATGAAGCAGGAGCGGAGTAGGAGAAGGCCCTTTTTCCAAGTTCAGTCCTCACTGACGGAACACTGCAGGTAATCATGTCCTGAGAGCGCACGCTGTAGCTGCACTCACGCAAAGACATGTAGGAGGAGATGTATGAGGGCAGCAGACCAAGAAGTGATTTGAAGATGAAAATGTACCAGTGGAAGAGTCTGCGTGAGGTTAATGATGTCCAGTTAACCAGTGAATACAGGGTGCAGTGGTGGGTACGATAATCACAACCAGTTATGAATCTTAGTGCACCATGATAGACAACATCCAACATCCGCAGGGTGCTTGTAGGAGCATTCATGTAGAGAATGTCACCGTAATCAATGGAGGGAAGGAAAGTCACAGATACAAGGCGTTTCCTAACAATCTGATCCCAGAGGTTGATCCAAATGCCCCAATCATGCTCCTTCTGGGTCGTGACATGCTCCGTGTTCACAAAGTCCGCAAACAGGTGAACGGCACGCACAACATGCCTTATGCACAAAAGTTGGACTTGGGATGGGTGATAGTCGGCAATGTATGCCTGGGCAACGTGCACAAACCATCAACAGTTTGTACTTTCTTCACCACTGCTTCTGATATTGGACGTCCAACACTCTTCCAACCATGTCCAAACGTGTTTCACATTAAGGAAAGATATAGCGGATTCCCAGTCAATGAACACCTTCCAGCATGTTTAGAAGAGTCACCTATTTGTGAGGCTGACCACCTAGGATGCTCTGTGTTTCAGAGAACCAAAAATGACAACCAAGTAGTACCTTCCATTCAGGATAGGAACTTCTTACGTTTCCTTTGGTTTGAAGACAATGACCTCTCCAAAGATATTGTTGGTTATCGTATGAGGGTCCACGTCTTCGGCAATAGCCCATCTCCTGCAGTGGCTATCAATGATGATGGGCTGAAATCTCTACCTACAACTGAGGCCACCATCAGCTTGCTCAAAAGAACACAGGACGTACTCAGTAAGTCAAATCTGAGACTGCACAAGATCGCTGCAAACAGCAAGGAGGTCATGGAAGCTTTCTCACCATCTGATCGGGCAAATGATTTGAAAGAGCTAGACCTTGATGTCGATCAGCTTCCAATGCAATGCAGTCTTGGACTCGGTTGGAACCTCCAGACAGACTGTTTCCACTTCAGTGTCTCAAAGGAGGTAAAGCCATACACCCGACGTGACGTCTTGCCTACAATCAACAGTCTTTACGATCCTCTTGGTTTTGCAGCACCAATCACTATCCAGATGAAAGACAAACTTACCCACGAAGTCCTAACAACTTTCATGGCAGAAGTTTCAGCGATCGTCAGCGCTAGACCTCTGGTTCCTGTGACAACTGACCCTGATGATTCATTCATCTTGACGCCTGCTGCTTTACTCACTCAGAAGGTAAACACGGTTCCAGCACCTGCAGGAGAGTTTGGAGCTTCAGACCTTTACAAGCATAAGTGGCGCCAGGTCCAACATTTGTCTAATACCTTCTGGGATCGATGGAGAAAACAGTTTCTTCCAACACTGCAGCCACGCAGAAAGTGGCTGGTGACTCATCCAAACATCAAACCAGGAAGTGTTGTACTCCTCAAGAACATTCAGCTGCCAAGAAACGAATGGCCTCTTGGACTTGTGACACAGACTTTCCCGAGCAAAGATGACAAAGTCAGAAAAGTTGAGGTGAAGATCTGCAACACAGGAGGTTCTTCAGTCTTCCTTAGGCCAGTCACAGAAATAGTAATTCTTTTGCCTCCAAATGACTAAGGACTGTTGTAATCTAGTAAGTGGCGAGAGATCACGCCAGGCGGGGAGTGTGTTGTTGAGTGTTTAACAATAGTGTATTTGAATATGTTGACTGTCCCTTTAAGAGATACAGCCCAAGCTATGTGTCATGTGACTTCAACCAGGAAGTTGGGTTGAGAGTCAGAATTCAAGTGTGGTCCATGTGTTCAGTCAAGCCAGTGCCATCTGCATTCATCTTCGCTCTAAATGTAGCATCGTGGGTATGTTATGTTTAATATATTATTGCAGATCATTATTTTTACAGAATTACTGGTTTGTTGAGTTTTGCTTCAAGTATTTTGAATGTTTATTGCAAGGTCACAATACTACCGTTAATTTGTTATCAGACCAAGCTACTGCAATAAATAAGTCAGTTCATGCTCATATATATATTGAAAAATCATTATATATCATCAGCTTTAAGTCAAGATTGTGTAAAACGGTAAAAGTTAAGAACAAAAAGCTAATTCATGTGGAACATTTCATTTATTTGCATTAACCATTTATGTACATGTTAAAAAGGCTGAATAAGTGAAATATATTTTTTGTGTGTTCTAGTTTCACACTTCCTTCATGTCAATAAACCTGTGGACAAGAAAACAACTTTCCTCAGAGTCGTGATATTGGAGAAGAGTTTAGCTGACTGTCTAGTTGCATTTGCCTCATGTGACGAGGGCAGTACACATACTTAAATTAAGCATACCTGCAGTTACCATTGTGTAGGTGAACATGTGGTACTTCCTGTGTATAACTGTTGTATTCAGCTGCTCATGAGATCGGCTGCAGGGCTTTATCATACATTTTTCCAGACTCAGTTTAGATTTTGGAAATGGAATAAACTGTATTCCACCCTCTAAATCAGGGCAGTTCAACTAAACTGCTCAGGGTTGCCAGCAGTGCAGGGGCTGGACATCCAGCAATTAAAGTCATTATGTAAATAAACCAAGTGTTACAATAATCTATTACCATTTAAATTTGTTTATTTTGTTGCATTGAATAATAAAAAAATGCAATAAGAACCCAAACCCAGAACTGCCCCCGCAAAAATATACATTTATATTACTATTCTTATTACTTTATTTTTCAGGGGTGCTAAGTTAAAATTTAGGGGTGCTTGAGCACCCACCAAAAAGAGGCTAAAATCTCTACTGGACCCAACATTTTAGAAATTTTGTTCAAACTTTTGAAAAATAACGTGTGACTGCACCAAATACTGTATTGCTACATATTGGACTATCTATTGGAGTTATACACATTTGAGTTTCTAGAGTCAATTAGCTGTGGGGGTGCATCTTGAATTGGGTTTACTCTAAAGGTAAATCAGCTGTAGATGGACATCCAAAGTACCTTTTATCAAAAAGTTTCAGAAATCGACTTAATTACAGTAATGAAATAAAATGAATTAATTTAAGGATACAGTAATCTACATTTAGCCTTTTGACACAGGACAATGATACTGTGACTGTGGCATTCTTTCTTATTCTTTCATTGTAAACTACATAATAGAAACATTTCATTTCATGTTTCTATTTTTTTACTGTAGAAGTAGTTACTCTAAGAATGAATCATTAGGTGACATTTGACTGTGTTGTTCTGACTGACGCACATTATTAAATGGATCCCACACTTAAGCACTGGCTAGATAATGAAATAAATGTCACCAAGGGGAACTTTTTAAAACAGTGCTCTTTAACAGATGTTAAATCATCTTATTTTAATATGATGTGGTGTTATGTTGGGAATTAATGCAAATGTCAGCTACCACTCATTATAACTCACTCTGACATATTATCAATCAGTCTGCCATGCATTTTAAGAAAACCATACACAGTTCAGACACGTATGAACTATTTATTAATATATTATCAAAACTATAATATATTGGATTATTAAAGCTCTTACCAGGAGGCTTTTTGGCCACCGTTTGTCCAACCAGACAGAGAAGCAGAAGCAGTCGAGTCAACATGGCAGCAGACAGACTCTCAGTGAGTTCAACGTTTAGTGAGAGTCTATTGTGTTCGAGTCCGCCTTAACTTCTCCAGTGTGGGTTTGTAACTTCCTGTCTGCGAAGATCTGAATGAAGACAAGGGAGCTGTTAACGTTTTAGCAAACCTTAGCCTTAGCCCAACTCAGAAATAATTTATTTTCTTACAACTGTTGCAAAAGTATAGCTTACCATATCTTTGTGGTAAATAAAATGGATTTTGGTTTAAGTGTATGAGTACATAATGCAGTTTTAAAATACATTTTACTGCAATTTCATCACCCTATAGTGGGGTCTGTTACCAGTTAAATACTGTAGTTGCACTGATGACAAAGTGCCAAATTTTAAATATAAATTAAAACTTAAATGCCAAATTAAACAGACACTTTTTTCAAAATGGCTGCCACATTAAGCGAGCTAATTAACATTGTTTTTAGGTTATGTGGGATAATAATACTGGTGTAGGTTTTCAGGTATGGGGATTCCATTGAACCAACAAACATCCATTTTAGGTGGTGGCTATCTTGGAGTTCTTAGACAGTATAATTTTAAATATCTATAGAATGGAGGGTAATATACAGTATAGGCACAAGATTGTGGTGTCTGGGTATATCTATAAGCAGTAGGAATTCAATTTGAAGCTAATTTGTACCATTTTCTTTAAAATGGCCGCTTCACAACTGGGGCCAAATATTTGAAATGAAGAATAATTGACATAGGACCATGATGCATCAGTTGGATAAAGGATCCTCTTCAAGTTACTAAGAGTTACTAACCGTCTTTATTTTTTGTTGATGTAGCATCAGATAGCAGATACTATTATGTCTGCAAATGCAGCACCAGAAATACTATTATGGATTTTTGTTTGTCCACCACAGAAAACAGTAAAAAAATAAAATAAATAAAGGTTCAGAAGTTGCACTGATACAGCGTTTATGTTAAAATATGTTTTTGTATTGCACGCTTGTTCTGATTTTATCATGTCCTGGATGACTGAGAATCTTCACCAGCATGATACAGCTGACATGTAGCTTTTTGTTTTCTGCGAAAACATGAAGTGAAACTCAAATACTTCTGGTTTTTGTGTCAAAGACCCTAAATTTTCCAAGTCATTTGTGAGGAAAGTTATGCTATAATTTTACACAAATTATGATTGAATTTTGGGATTTAGTATAATATCATCTTGAATTTCATCAAATCTATATTTACCTCACCCTAATTACCAGTATTACTACATGGGTTACTATATCTGCTAACACCAGGTAATGTTACCATTTTTGTGGCAAATGTTTTATATTTAATGTATATATACTGTATATATATATACT
>JBBPBX010005733.1:33236-56474 GCA_038048925.1 Garcialebias charrua | reverse complement strand
ATATAAGTATATAAGTATATATATATGTATGTACATTTCTGATGTCTCACTTTATTTTTGTTCCTCAGTTGTTTTCTAGAAAACCTGACAAAGGCCCTTTTAAGAGCTTTCACAAGAAAGCTGTGGTCCTAACAGTCATTTCTGTTTCAAAATGAAAATGTGGTTTCTGTTGTTGCTGTGCAGTTCTTGTAATGCTTAACTTCAAACAAAACATCTCGTAAAAATATGAATGAATAAACAAAATGTATTTGTCATTAAAATGTATCACAAACACTAACACATCCTGATGGGGATAAATAACACTTTGAGAAAATACTGAAATATATTCATTGTTCATTCACGGATTTCTCTTTGTCTGTTCATAGGAAAAAATAAATAGGCCTACTGAAATGAAACTGGGATTTTCTCCTTCAGACCAGTGGCAAAACAACAATCAAACAAAAAAATGCTTTGAAAATTTTTCATTCATTCATTCAACCTTTATTTATACAGGCTAGCCTCGTTGAGTCACGGGGACTCATTTACAAGAGGGACCTGTCTCATTCATGCTTTTTTTGTTGTTGTAGAGTTTGGATCAGTTCTTTAGTTTGTTAAGGGGCCATCCACAAAAAAGGTGTCCTGTAATCATGCAAAAAAAAATTCATTTGTGTTGTTTTAGCATAGAATCTGCACAAAAATTACACTTTTGAGCCTGAAAATGGTACATTTTGAAAATTAGTTCAAAAATAATATAGAAGTCTGTAAATGGGTGGACAGAGTACTAATGCAAGGTGCAAAGAGAATAATCTTCACATGAATGTGAAGAAGACAAAGGAGATGATTGTGGACTTCAGAAGGAACAAACACACCCATGCCCCACTGAACATAGGTGGATCTGCGGTGGAGGTGGTCTCCAGCTACAAATACTTGGGTGTACACTTGAATGATAACCTCAGCTGGAGCAACAACACCACCAGCCTGATCAAGAAAGGTCATCAGAGACTCTACTTCCTCAGACGGCTGAGACGAGCTGGTCTGAGCAGCCCAGTTCTCACCTCCTTCTACAGGTGTGCAGTGGAGAGCATCCTGTGCTCCAGCATCAATGTGTGGCATGGAGGCTGCACAGTTGCAGAGAGGAAAGCTCTACAGAGAGTGGTGAAGGCTGCACAGAAGTCTGTTGGAGTCAGTCTCCCCACCATCACAGACATTTACACCTCCAGATGCAGAAAAAGAGCCACCTGCATCATGAAAGACCTCACTCACCCAGCACACTCACTCTTTGCCCCACTCCCCTCAGGACGGAGGTTGAGGAGCATCAAATGTAGAACCACTAGACTGAGGAACAGCTTCTACCCTGAGGCTGTTAGACTCATGAATAAATAAATAATAAGAATAAACACTGCAAAATATCACATCATGCTGATGCTGATCTGTTTTCTTGTTGCTGTGTTCATCTGTGACCATCTGCTCATACAGACTCATGTTCGTGCTGCTGTTTATAATGATGTTTTTCCACTACATTAGGGCTTAGTGTATTACTAGTTGATGTTTCTCTTAGTTAATTCTAGATGTTATTACTGTTTTTCTCTTGCATTTGTTGTTGGATGTAACTGGGACCCTGTGTACATAATCTCGTTTTCATCACATGTACCACATGCGGTGCAAATGACAATAAAGACTCTCTGACTCTGACTCTCTAATAAAACAAACTCCAGTAAAGTGACCTGTGTAAA
Source organism: Garcialebias charrua (assembly GCA_038048925.1). Lineage (NCBI taxonomy): Eukaryota > Metazoa > Chordata > Actinopteri > Cyprinodontiformes > Rivulidae > Garcialebias > Garcialebias charrua. The sequence goes on along the minus strand of JBBPBX010005733.1, from coordinate 54,762 downwards.
AATCTACTCAGGTAAAAGTAAAAAATAGGTCATTAAAGATTTCCTTTGAGTAAAATTACTTTTTTTTAACAACAGGGGGGTCTTTCAAGTAAGATGCACGGAGGACAAGAAGGTTTTTATTTTAAAGTGAGCTAAATTAAACAAGCGTTACGCCGATGTCTTCCGTCGCTTTGGGATGTAAAGAGTGAATGTTTTAGAGATGGGTGTTTTTGTGGACTGGACTTGAGCAGGGAACACTAAACGTTAATGTTTTGGTGCAAGATATTCAAATTATATAGAGATACAGTAGTTCCCTGCCCGACCCCCCCACACACACACACTTATTATTATTTTTTGCTTGTCCATGGCAACGCAGAATGGCAACAAGGTGATTGGAGGGAGTGATGTAATCCACCAGCAGGTGCAATAATGGAGCCAGTGGCCTATGATCAGACGTGGATCTACCATGGCAAAGGTAGAAAACCGCCTGGGGCCCCCAACCAGTGAGGGGTGGAGGGTGGAATCCCTCAGGGCTTTATAATTGGCCCCTTCTTATTTTCTTTAATTTACTTCCTTTTGGATGTATTCGCTGGAAATACAGTATAGTATTGCTTTACATTTTTATGCTGATGACAGCCCACTTTATATGTCACTAAGACGTGAAAAGCAATACTCTGTGAATGAACTCCTGGTATAAATAACAGAAATCAAAACATAGATGTGCTGACAATTTTACATTTAAACGGGCTGTCTTTGCACATTAGACTGGCTGACTCACTTCCTTTTTTGTAAGTCTTTTCTTAAAATAGTTTTTCTCTGAATTTTAACTCAGTTTAAGATGCTGGATTTTCCCTTTTTTGTTTTATTGTTTATTTCAATAATTTTAACCATTCACTATTCTTTTTTGTTTTAATTGATACAATTGTTTCTTTATGCTTGCTTTTATGTGTTTGTGTTTTGCATTTTATTTTTATATCAGTTTACAGCACTTTTGTCAACGGTCTTGTTTTTTTAAGTGCTTAAATAAAAATGAATAGTATTGTTTTGTACAGTATTGTATTGACAAAAAGACAGGAAAAAGGACTGGAAGCTGCAGAGCTGGAGCTATTGAGGTTCTCCTAAGGAGTAACAAGGATGGATAAGATTAGCAATGAGTTCATCAGAGGTACGAACCCCAGCCAGACAATGGTGAAGTGTACTGATGTTTCAAGACGCAATTGTTTCCCTAACATCATGAAAATACCATAAGAGTGTTAAATTAAAAATGAGCTCTGATTTATGCAAAATTAAATGAACGTCTCTTCAATTACCATGGTAAATGGTAAATGGAGCTTATTTATATAGCGCTTTCCAGCCCCCTGTGAGGAGCCCCAAAGCGCTTTACAATACCAACCATCCACCCATTCATACACACATTCATACACCGGTAGTGGTAGCCTGCCTTGCAAGGCGCCATCCAGACCTACCGGGAGCAACTCAGGGTTAAGTGTCTTGCCCAGGGACACAACGACACATGGTGAGCGGACGCGGGATTCGAACCACCAACCTTCCGATCGGGGGTCGACTGCCATTACCACTGTGCCACGGCCGCCCCATACATCATACATCTTATTATATTTTAATGACAAAAAAGTATAATCTCATCTATTGTAATCTCAGTGGGCAGAAAGGTGGAGCTGGGCGAAGCTTTGGAAGCTTTGCATCACACACGGCCGCATCACACTCGGCTGCAAACCGCTCCAGTGAAAGTTGTAGATCACAACCTGATGAAGTCCAATAGGACCACATCATCTGCAAAAAACAGAGAAGCGATTCTAAGGCCACCAAAACGGATCCTCTCAACACCTTGGCTGCGCCTAGAAATTCTGTCCATAAAAGTTATGAACAGAATCAGTGACAAAGGGCAACCTTGGCGGAGTCCAACTCTCACCGGAAACGAGCCTGACTTACTGCCGGCAATGCGGACCAAGCTCTGACACCGGTCGTACAGGGACCTAACAGCCCTTATCAAAGGGCCTGGTACCCCATACTCCCGGAGTACCTCCCACAGAACCCCCCGAGGGACGCGGTCGAATGCCTTCTCCAAGTCCACAAAGCACATGTAAACTGGTTGGGCAAACTCCCACGCACCCTCCAGGACCCTGCTGAGGGTGTAGAGCTGGTCCAGTGTTCCACGACCAGGACGAAAACCACACTGCTCCTCCTGAATCCGAGGTTCGACTATCCGACGGACCCTCCTCTCCAGAACCCCTGAATAGACCTTACCAGGGAGGCTTAAGAGTGTGATCCCCCTATAGTTGGAACACACCCTACGGTCCCCCTTTTTGAATAGGGGAACCACCACCCCAGTCTGCCAATCCAAGGGAACTGCCCCCGATGTCCACGCGATATTGCAGAGTCGCGTAAGCCAACACAACCCCACAACATCCAGAGCCCTAAGGAACTCAGGGCGAATCTCATCCACCCCTGGAGCCCTGCCACCGCGGAGCTTTTTAACCACCTCGGTGACCTCAGCACCAGAGATTGGAGAGCCCGACCCAAAGTCCCCAGGCTCCGCTTCCTCAGTGGAAGACGTGCCAGTAGGATTGAGGAGGTCTTCGAAGTATTCCGCCCACCGACTCACAACATCCCGAGTTGAGGTCAACAGCACGCCATCCCCACCATAAATGGTGTTGGTCGCGTACCGCTTTCCCCCCCTGAGACGCCGGATGGTGGACCAGAATCGCCTCGAAGCCGTACGGAAGTCATTCTCCATGGCCTCTCCGAACTCCTCCCACGCCCGAGTTTTTGCCTCAGCAACCACCCGAGCCGCATGCCGCTTGGACTGCCGGTACCTATCAGCTGCTTCCGGGGTCCCACAAGCCAAAAAGGCCCAATAGGACTCCTTCTTCAGCCTGACAGCATCCCTCACCGCCGGTGTCCACCACCGGGTTCGAGGGTTGCCACCACGACAGGCACCAACAACCTTGCGGCCACAGCTCCGATAAGCTGCCTCGACAATAGAGGCGCGGAACATGGCCCACTCGGACTCAATGTCCCCCGACTCCCTCGGAACGTGTTCAAAGCTCTCCCGGAGGTGGGAGTTAAAGCTCCGTCTTACGGGAGACTCTGCCAGACGTTCCCAGCAGACCCTCACAATACGTTTGGGTCTGCCAGGTCTGACCGGCATCCTCCCCCACCATCGGAGCCAACTCACCACCAGGTAGTGGTCAGTGGACAGCTCCGCCCCTCTCTTCACCCGAGTGTCCAGGACATGCGGCCGCAGATCAGATGAGACGACAACAAAGTCGATCATCGAACTGCGACCTAGGGTGTCCTGGTGCCAAGAGCACATATGTACACCCTTATGCCTGAACATGGTGTTCGTTATGGACAATCCATGACGAGCACAGAAGTCCAATAACAGAACACCACTCGGGTTCAGATCAGGGGGGCCGTTCCTCCCAACCACACCCCTCCAGGTCTCACTGTCATTGCCCACGTGAGCGTTGAAGTCCCCCAGTAGAACAAGGGAGTCCCCAGGAGGCGCACTCTCCAATACCCCCTCCAAGGACTCCAAAAAGGGTGGGTAATCTGCGCTGCCGTTTGGCGCATAGGCACAAACAACAGTCAGAGCCCGTCCCCCCACACGTAGGCGAAGGGAGGCTACCCTCTCGTTCACCGGGGTGAACCCCAACGTACAGGCACCAAGATGGGGGGCAACAAGTATGCCCACTCCTGCTCGGCGCCTCTCACCAGGGGCAACTCCAGAGTGGAAGAGTGTCCAACCCCTCTCAAGGAAACTGGTTCCAGAGCCAGAGCCATGCGTTGAGGTGAGTCCGACTATTTCTAGCCGGAACCTCTCAACCTCACACACTAGCTCAGGCTCCTTCCCCACCAGAGAGGTGACATTCCATGTCCCAATGGCCAGCTTCTGTAGCCGAGGATCAGACCGCCAGGGTCCCCGCCCTCGGCCACCACCCATCCCACATTGCACCCGACCCCTTTGGCCCCTCCCACAGGTGGTGAGCCCATGGGAAGGGGGACCCACGTCTCCTCTTCGGGCTGTGCCCGGCCGGGCTCCATGGGTAAAAGCCCGGCCACCAGGCGCTCGCCAGCGTGCCCCACCTCCGGGCCTGGCTCCAGAGTGGGGCCCCGGTGACCCGCGTCCGGGCGAGGGAACATTGATTCCATTTATTTGACTCATCATAAGGGGTCTTTGGGCTGCACTTTGTCTGGTCCCTCACCTAGGACCTGTCTGCCTTGGGTGACCCTACTAGGGGCATGAAGCCCCTGACAGCATAGCTCCTAGGATCATTGGGACACTCAAACCCCTCCACCCACTCCAGCCCAGGGAGGGGCTGCCACTTGTACTGACATGTTTATTTAAAAAAAAAATGCAAATGTGTGCACATAAATCATTGACACATCAACTTTTTTTAACCAAATGTAATGAAAAGTTCATGGTTTCATGAAGCTTCATCTGGCCATCAATACTTATTCCCATTCCAGCTGAGCACTTAATGAAAAGTCTGTAAAGTCTTTTAATCCAGAGCGGTCTTCCTCACTAACAAGGTGTAAGGAACAGATTCAGTCAATGCAGATGTTATGGATCCCACTTTTTATTATCCTAAATTTAATTCACACACTTGTGTTAACATTTTTTTCATTCAGTAACAAATGGAATTTCTGTTAGGTATACTGTATAACACAATCTAAATAGACATTTTTGTTTATTATGTTCAGTTTTATATTCTGAAGTTTACCTGTTGGTTTAGCTATTGTGTGTGTGTGTGTGTGTGTGTGTTTAGTCTTTTATTTTCAATGACACTGTAATAGGGTTAGTCTGTAATGGCCATATATGATGCAGACACCGTTTGTTGTTGTATTAGGTTATTTTATTGTGTAACTATTTCAAATTTAACAGTTAAACAAATGGAACAAGTAATAGTAAATCTATAGATAATAATAATTACTTTAAACGGCACAACGCACACAAATTTATACTCAGTTACATTACACAAGTAAATGTTATTTGCTACGTTCCACCCGTTAGACACCAGCTTTGCATTTATCTGTAGACAGTTAAATTGCAACCTTCGGAAAACAATAATGCGCCATAATTCGAATCTATCCTTTGACCTGAATTTGTCCTCTTTGTGTTGTGTTCATATTTTGTGCTCAGTGTGCAAGCTTTAAGCTCCTGCTCCACACATTGTTTCCTGTTTTTGGTGTAAATTGTTTGTAGCTTTACAGTGCCACGCACAGGCCTGCCTGTCGTTTTCAATGTTTGGAGACATTTCTAGAAATCAAGTTCAAGTCAATTTCATTGTCGTTCTCATCACGTGGTACAGGAGTTGGAACGAAATTTTGTACACAGGGTCCCAATTACACAAAACAAATGCAAAAAAATATATAAAGTGTAAATAGAAACAGTATTTAACAGTAAATAGAAACAGCATATAAGGATCTAAGATATACATTAAGATATACAGCCAAACGAATGCCAAACGGCACACCAAAAGATCTAAGTTATATGCTAAACACTAATGCAAAACAATAGGTTGTAACAACGGCAGCCCCGATGAGTTTGTGGTGAGCAGATGGGGACAAATGAAGACAGCAGCAATTGTGCTGTGTTTAAGAGGATATTAAAAAATAAGACAAAAAAAACATTTGTTTTTGGGAAAACTGTTTCTTTGAGGATAAGGCCTAAAAGACTGTGTGCAGTAAGATGTTACATTGTTGTTACGGTGACACATTGAAATTTATTGCAAATAGTAGTTGGTAGTTAGTTGTTGTGACTAAAATACATTATCAATGACTAGTCCCACTATTGTTCTCCTCTGCAAACTTATTTGTTCTGAATTTGGCAGCACATCTGTGTTGAAAGGGTAAAGACAGAGGACTATGCACACGTCCTTGAGGAACTCCCATATGATTTCATGCTCAATATGGTGTAACATTTTACTGCCAACACAAGCTGTCTGTTGTATTTCTAATTTGAAGGCCAAAACCCAATTTCAGATTGAGGCTCTTAGTACAAAGAGAGACAGCTGCTTTATCAAATGCTGATAAGTCAATGAATGGACTCCTGGCAACCCCCCACCCCCAAGCATAAAACAGTGATGGAATTCTGCCTCATAAAATATAACATACATTTTTGCTGCTGCATACTAATCCATTCACAGCCAACCACATTTACATTTAAATACAAAAGTGAATACATTGCATGTTGTTGCTTATTTTAACAGTACAATTATTAACATGTCAAAAGAAAACTCGCAAACGTAGACCAACCAGCATTTTCTTTTACAACTTTCAGTCTTTTTACTTTACAGTCTGTAGAACCATATTTAGAAAAAATAAAATATATTTTTTCCAAAACCAAACTACAAAATAACAACAAAAGTAAAAAATATAATGAAATGAAAACAAAAGCCCCACAGAATTGAACAACACAATCAGATTTAACATTCTTGATTATTTCCTTTTGTATAATGTTGATTTCACGTGTTGAAACAAAATTAAAAGTTGTTTTTATCCTGGGTTGCTGTTGTTTGCAGAACTCATCACGAAGTCTCTTATTTTAAAGAACCAAAATGTTTGATGAGCTGCCATTTGTGTTCACCTGAGCAATTTTCCTGATCATTTAAATGAAAAATCTAACATTACATAAGACCACCACAAAATTTAGAATCAAATAATTGTATTGTATTTAAATATTTACCTTCTGTTGCCTTTTCTGCTGTTAGTCCTACAGCTAAGACAGCAGAAGGCTGAGTAACATTGATACTGAGGGGTTGTCTGAGACAAATCGCTAACAGGATATAGTTCCTCGATGCATTTGATCATGCTTTAAAAGTTGCTAAATATCAGTTTAAAAAGTAGATAACGTAGCCCAGTATATTTACTAATTTAATTTTTTGCTTTCATCCTGTTTTCAAGTTTTCGGCTGTAACGTTGACACTATGCCTTTTTTATCCTTGTAGTCAACCAGAATTTGTCCATGCACAAAAAGTCTGAATTATTTAACTTACATGAACCCAAACTTGAATGTGTTTAAACAAACAGCTGCCATTCATCTTTCAATGAGATTGGAGAGGAATACAAGCTGTTTACGGATCCTCCAATTCATTCCCAGCGATGAAGACGGAGCAGTCGGTTTGATCGGTGTTGACGGTGAGGTCTGAGCTGTCTGAGCTGTTGCTGTCGGAGCGTGAGACATAGGTGTACTCGCGCACTGGGCAGGCCTGCTCGTTGTAGTTGGCTTTGAAGCCTTCTTTCATCAGGCCTTTGGAGAACTGAAACCAATCCTTCAAAAAGGCAAAGAAAACAAAACCAGTATCAATCTGTTGGTCAGAGGAAGCTGGTGGAATGTCCACCGGGAGGTGGGTGGTTGGGGCTATAACTCCAAAATAGACATATACTAAATATGTTCAAGACATTCCACAACATGCACGCATCACAGACTCATTGGTTCGCTCACTTTGTAAACACAGTAAATAAGGCACATTTATGATGACTGCCGTTAGAACGTTCCACGTCGCTTGAGGTGGTGGTCTGCTCCAGTCCTCACCAGGACCCCGGCCGGTATCAACGAACCCAGCACCGAATGCAGCGGCAGGTCTCCCAACTATCTGCCTGATCAAAATTAATACTGCGCCTCTTTTCAGTGAGCTGACAGCTATGTATAAATAATGTTCCAATAAGACACATTAATGATAACGGCCATTAGAATTTTCCACATCGCCTCATCGTCACCTCCAGTCCTCTCTCCTTTCTACACAGGACCCCAGCCAGCATTAACAAACCCAGCGTCGAATGCAGCGGCGGGTCTCCCAACTATCTGCCTGATCTAAATTAATACTGCACCTCTTTTAAATGCGCTGCTGTCTGACAGCTAAATAATATTTCATTTCACTGCACGATCAGTTATGGGACAAAAATAAAAAAGAAGAAAATAAATAAACAAATCTGCACCGGGACAGCGGAACCGGAAGCACTATCCATAGAGTGCGCAGGTGCTCAGGGCGCTGGAGTGGTGCGCCCAGAATCTTCCTATCTCTTGTAACGAAGAGGAGCTGACTGCGCATGTACAACTTTTAATGAGTCTATGGGCTAAAATTCTTGCAACCCCAGGGTGGAAATACATCATCAATCAACGTTTTTGAAAGAAACAATTAACTCATCATTAACTATAAAATGTTTATCTTACAAATAAAAAATAAGCCATATATTTTGAAATATTTTTTATTTTAGTATTTCATTTTTATTTAAATTTTTTTAAAATCTTCATTGCAATATGGTGGGTGGTCTGAATGGCGGCGCGGCGCCCTAGCCACCACTGCTGTTGATCCACCTCAGCAGCTGACACACATGTTGCACCGCATTTTGTACAATCCGTCATGGTTTGCCTGATCCTTTGACCTATTCACCCCATCTCAGTAAAGAGACATTTGTATGCTCTTTAAATAAATTGTAATTATCTTAGTGAAATCTCAAATCTGATCAATCAAATTCACAGCAAGTCCTGTATTCAATAATTCCAGTTTAAAAAATGATAGCACGTAAACAAGTGAAGCAGCGGACAGCATCTTTAGATGTCAGCACAAATTTGAGTTTGTGGGAAGGTTCTAGATGGTACTAACCTCTATGTCTGGGGAGTTCAGCGATGGTTTGGGAACCACAGGGATGAGGATGATTCTGAACCTGAACGAGAGAAACATTTTTACTTTAAAGATATTTAAGAACTTCCTCTCCTCAACTCTTCAGCTGCGAATAACTCCAAAATAGACATATATGTTCAAGACATTCCACAAACATGCACGCATCACAGACTCACTCCAGGTAGGCTAATTTATGAATAGTCACAATACTGTAATGTTTTTGGTGTTTAACGTTTCTGCTTTATAGCTCAACTTGAGAAAAATAGAACGTGCTCAACATAAAGACAAAACATCATGAAAATTGTTGCATGCATTAACTGGTCACTCTGAGGGACAATTAAGGTCTAAATGTAACAGATGCAGCTTAAAGATCTGAGTTTATTTCTACCTCTTAATGTTAACAAAGTGTTTTGTAGTGTAATGCAGTTGCTGAAAATTGATGTTCATACTGAAAAATGTACACAAACTCAGGTTATTAGTGAACATTACTTTTATTTAAGCTACACTTTAGCTAACACAAGCCAACATGTAAATCAGTTCAATGGGATAAAACAAACAAACAAACAAAAAACTGCAAAATACTAGCAAGATTGAAAAAGGACAGGAAAAAATAAATAAGCCATATATATAAGTCACTCATAATACATGAGTAATAATAATAACAAGTAGCATTCCTTAAATAAATGCCTACCCCACACCACTTTGCATGAAAACTTCCAACAAAATATTTTTCATTAACTACCATCACAAACTTTGAGGCCAATACAGTATCTGTTAAACTGAATGAGTTAGCCATAATTGTATTTTCCTAAGATAGTTAGCTGTGGCGGCCATCTTGAGTCAAATTATCTTCAAACGTTAATCAGCTCCAAATGTCAATCATGATTACTTTCCAAGAGTTTTATTGAAATTCACTCAGTGGTTCATGAGATATTTGGCGTCAGCCAAATTTCACACAGACACAGGCACTAAAGCATGATGGGATACTCACCGTTCATGCTGCAGTAACATCAGGACCAGCAGGATCAGAGTGATGGCCCCGACAGCATAAAGCACTGGCGTCCACACAGACATTGAGTCTTTTAAAATGGTTGTATCTGGGAGGGCAAAAGAGTTGTACAATAATTAATCTGCAGATGTTCAAACTGTAACGAACAGCTGGCAGCTTACCTGTGCTGTTATTGAAGCCCCAGACCACAGGCTCGCTCCAGTCGCTCCAGAATATGGAGCCTCCACACATCCCATCCATTTTACTTCGTACTTGCAGCTCATATGTGGAGCTGCTGGACGGGAAGTTGATGTTGTAACTGTCGACAGAAGCTTTAGAGAGCTGCAAAGTAAAATGATCAATGAAACAAGATGAAGGACTTGATTGATTAAACATAAAGTTTTACAGTACCGTATTCTCCGGCATATAAGTCGCACCTTTTTGCCTACATTTCTAGGCCCTGCGACTTATAGGCCGGTGCGACTTATACGTCGATTTTTCCAATATTTTGGTCATAATTTGACTTTGGTCAAAAACTCCAAAAATGGTGCAGTACCAGTTTCGGCCGCTATGGGCACTAAGAAACCCTTTATACTGTAGTTCCTACACTGTTGACATCTGCCTGGTCCAAAAATGGTGCAGTGACACAGAAGATGAAGACTTCAATGGTTTTGAATAAATAAACAAAAACCATAAAATAAATACAGTATCTGTTTCTGTCACCATTTTAAACTGAGACACGTTTTTTACTGTAGGTTGGTGCGACTTATACTCCGGTGCGACTTATACGCCGACGAATACGGTATATAAAAAAAGAAAGCAGCATACCTCCCACTTGTTGTTGTTTTTTCTGTAGCGAACTTCCCTCTCCACACATGTTTCAGTCTGGTTCCAGTAAAACCACAGGTTGAAGTCAGATCCATTTTTTACACTCACATTGGTTGGTGGATTTAACTTGACTGGTGACAGCACAAAAAAGTGACAGAAAATATGATTAAGTTGAACTTTTATTGTATTTATAGAAATTGGCATACGTTGGTATCTGTTAAAATCAAACAATCTCATTACTTATAATCCCAGTTCTGAACAATTTGAAAGTTCTGTTTAATTAAAAATAAAAATAATAAAAATAAAAATAATGTGATGATTTGAAAATCTCACAAACTCTTATTTTTGTTATGATGAAACATATTTAAGTGTTTAAGAAATTGTACCATTTTTTGGTTAAAGCAACACATCTGAAGTGTTGGAACAGAACTGTGTTTCCTACTGAGACACATCCCCTCTATAGCTTCGTAGCCGCCCACACCATAGGTACTAATGCACCCCTATACCATCAGAGAGGTGGGATTTTGAACTGTGCTTATTGCTGGATGGTCTCTCTCCACTTCAGTACAGGGATGTCCAAAACAGAATCAGACAAAGAAGTTCCACCTGCGGGCCCAAAGATCACTGGTATCCAATGTTGACTTTCTACCTTGTCCTTTGGGCACAGAGATATTATGAACTGTAGATGATGGGATAATCAGTCCTCACAATGTTTTTTTTAGAGGAACATCTTAATTTCCAACAATGTTCAGTTCAGTCAGGTAATCTGGATGGGGTTTTTTTTCTGAGACATTTCGTCCTTCATCCAAAGGTCTTCTTCAGTCCGAGGAGCCACAAACAAACTGAGTCCCACAAGCACCAACTCCCATAGTGGAAGAATAAAAACAGTTTGCTGGTGATAAGATGGTTTCTGGAGCCCACCCTCTCCCCCATCAACTCCTCTAAGGCAGCCATGCCAAAATGGTTCAAAACACCTAAGTTACTGCTCATTAATCCAGGTACAAATACAATAATGTTCAATCGGGTCATTGTTTTTTATTTCTGAGATGTTTCATCCTTCATCCAAAGGACTTGTTCAGTCTGAGGACACAGTTTATCACCAATAAACTGTTTTTTTCCCCCCAATATGGGAGTTGGTGCTTGTGGGACTTGTGGCTCCTTGGACTGAAGAATCCTTTGGATGAAAGACGAAATGTCTCAGCAAAAAAATAAATCATCCAGATGACCTGACTGAATGTTGGATTTGTACCTGGATTATTGAGCATGAACTTTGTTGTTTTGAATCTTGTAAATTTGTTCCAATGTCTTAGATGCATAGTTTTCGTGGTCTGCATGGTGAACCTCTGCCCATCTTTACTCCTGATAAATTGAGCCTCTTCAAAATCTTCTTTTTAAGTCCTCTGACTGTCATCCTGCCAAATAACATAATTTGTTGTAAAAGCGCCTCAAGCTATTTTATAACTTTGTGTTGCTCCTATCTCAGTTTCTTTAAGAAATGTTGCCACTATCAAAGTCTAAATGACCTCATTTCCCCCCAAAAATTGATAATTACTTAGTTTCAACATTTATTTGGTTCACTATGTTCCATTGTGAATAAAATACAGATTTATCAGTTTATACATTTTCATCATATTGGCATTCAGTTTTTATTTACACTTTTCACAACATTTTTAGAATGGGGCTGTATTAAAGGTTCCCTACTAAGAATAATGTAGCTTAATGTTATATTAAATGTCCGTACCTCTCATTTTAAGATCGTGTTTCTTTGAATACATCGTGCTGTTATGTCTCAGAATGGTGTTAAATGTGTAGAATCGAAGTATTGGTTTGCAGGGCTGGTTACATCCAATGGCTGTGTTGTTCTCGAACAAGTAGTCGTCACACTCTCTTTCGTTTTCATTTATTTCGAACCTGCAGAAAATATTGTTTTCATGATTTCAACTTGAAAATATTTCCTTTTGGAAAAAAGTACATTGATTGTTCAATCTAAGAGAAAAAGTAAAGGATAATCATCATCATCATCATTATTATCAGTCCTTATATATAAGTGGTGGTTCGTAATTGCCAACATTTTCACAAGCGTTTAAAACATGCTTCTTTTTGCAGAACCCCCTCCAAAAGTTTACACGAAAACGATGACTTTCACAAAACCTATTATAAGTAAAGCTGAAACATAAAACCCCTGTACTTACATGGATATGTACTGAGGTAAAATTATTGTCATCCACATTTGTCCACATCTCAAAATGTTTAAAAAAATATACAGATACTAATGTACAGATATATAGATATTTAAGATAAACACACCTGAAACTGACTCAAAGAGAGAACTTCATGATTGTGTGGGAAAACATAAGGTTAGACTGAGAAACACATCTTTGCTATAAGCCAGGGCATACAAATACAGTAGTTATATTTTAGTGTTATTATTGTTTGATTGTAAGAACTAAAGCAGCAGAAACAAGAGTCTCACAGAGATATTCAAACAGGCTGTGTGCGCTCCCATAGCAGTACTCGCTCTCAAAAACCAGGAGCTGAGTCACATGTGCAATTGCACGTCTGTATGATAAGATAAGATGAGATGAGACCAAACTTTATTGATCCCGCAGAAAATGATCGTAATCAATAATGACAATGCTCTGAACACAATAAGGTGCAAAGGTTATGGGGAGGTTGGGGTGCCATGTGGGAGATTTGTCAACCACAGCGGGATCAGCAGCAGCTGTGGTTTGTTTTCAGTGCAACTTGGAGGGCAACAGGGAGCTCACCACATGCGAGCACTTTGGGACAGGAAGAGTACACCAGTCTTTCACTGCCCACTCCCCTCCCAAAAAAGTACAGTTTATACATTTGTAAAAATGCTGAAAGTTGAATAAAACATGTTAATATCATCAGGTATGATGAGGCACAATGATTGTTTTACCATTGTGTGGATAGAAAGAAAAATGAAGTAGGGGTGGTCCTGAAGGAGGAGTTGACAAAGAGTGTAGTAGAGGTGAAGAGAGTGTCAGATATGGCGATGTGCCTGAAGGTACAAGTAGATAGAGGATATTCCCAGGGAGGAGAGAGAAGCAGACCTGAATGGACATGTTGGTGAAGGAAACAGAAGGGATAAGGAAGTGATGGGTAGGTTTGGTGTCAAGGAAAGAAATCAGGAAGGACAGATGGTGGTGGATTTTACTAAGAGAATGGAAATGGCTGTAGTACGGTAAGTACATACTTATTTCCAAATGAGGGAGGAACATAAGAGTGGAAGAAGGAGTACACAGGTCAACTACATCCTGTGTAGAAGAGGAAACCTGAGGGAGATTGGAGACTGTAAGGTTGTGGCAGGAGAGAGCATGGCCAGACATTGTCAGATGTTTGTGTGTAGAATGACTGTTGTTGTGAAGAGAAAAGGAGTAAAATCAGAGAAGAAGACTAAATGGTGGAAGATTAGGAAAAATTATGTTTTGAGAAGTTCAGAAAGGAGCTGTTAAAGGCTCTGGGTGGTAAGAAAGAGCTTCCAGATGACTGGACCACTACAGCAACAGTAAGAGAGACAGGTAGGAAGGTACTTGGTGTGTCATCTGGACAGAGAAAAGAGGATGAAGAAACCTCTCGTACAGTGATTGCTGGATAATGGCACCAGAGAACCCTGCGACCCAAAAAGGAAGAAACGGGTAAAGATCATGGATGGATGGAACCTGGTGGTGGAATAGTGAAGCACAGGAAGCTATTCAAAGAAATAGGTTAGCCAAGAAGAAATATGACAGTGAGAGGACTGAAGAGAGGAGACAGGAATATAAGGAGATGCAACGTAGAGCAAAGAGGGAGATAGTTAAGGCACAGCAGAACTTGTATGATGATTTGTATGGGAGGCCGGACACTAAAGAGGGTGAGAAGGACTTGTAGCGAATGGCAAGACAGAGGGATCAGGCTGGAAAGGATGTGCAGCATGTTAGGCTTGTGAAAGATAGGAATGGTAATGTTCTAACAAGTGAGGAGAATGTGACGGGAAGATTGAAGGAGTATTTTGAGGAGATAATGAATGAAGAGAATGAAAGAGAAAGAAAGAGTATGTCATAGAAGCTGTGGACCAGGAAGTGGGAAAGATTAGTGAGGGCGAAGTTCAGAAAGCTTTGAACAGAACGAAGTGAAAGGCAATAGGACTTGTTGACATCCCGGTTTGGAAATGTCTAAGAGAGCTGGCAGTGATGTTTTTGACTAAAATATTCAATGGCATCTAAGATGAAATATGGCTGTAGTTAAGAGAGGACATGGAGGTAGTTGGAGTGAGGACAGAGGATGCAGAGGACAGAGTGAGATGGATGACTTATTGTGGTGACCCCTAAAGAAGGAAAAGTTGAAAGAAAAAGAAGTATCATCAGGTACAAACCGGCTGGAGAAGGTGTAATTGACCTCTGGGGTGGTCTGGCTGTTCCAGGAACAGTGTACGTATTCATTATTCATCACTAGACACTCCACATCTGTCAGAAACACAAGTGACAAATTAAAAAAAAATATATATGTATATAGTAGTTCATATAAAACACTGTATATAAAAGCTTTTCAAACACAATTAAGCACCAATAGACTAAATACATAACAGCATTGTTTCTAAATAGACATTCTTTATTTAATTTTTTATTTGAACTTTCGTTGCCAGGTGAAATGTTTGAGAACAAGTTCTCCTTTACAAACACCACCAGGTCATAATTTTAGCTATGAACAGCTAAAATAATGCCTTGTTTTCCGGTGATAAGATAGCTGAGAACGCTGCCAAGATTCAAGCCAACATATCTTTTGCTTTGACAAACGTAGAACAAAGAGCACACGAAAGATTATCACTTTAAAATGGCAGAAATAGAGATCGACATAGACAATATTAAAAAGAACTAAGGGCCTCGCATTCCTCGTAATAATTCCTTCATTCAACCTTTATTTATACAGGTTAGTCCCATTGAGTCTCGGGGACTCATTTACAGGAGAGAACTGATATCGCCAGAGTTTAAAACTAAGATCGTCTTAGCTAGAATTGTTTTTATAGCATTTTTAGTAAATTCTTGAAAATATTCAGCAATGCGTTAGGACTCAGAGTATATCTTAGGAATGACTTCCATAAGTTTTAGCTTAAAATTGACCAAGTGGTCAGTTTATTGAAGTTGATTAATTGTGGAAGCTACATATCCAGTGGTTCGTGAAGTATATTTTACTAGACCTAATGTCTAAAGGTTTAAACAAAGTTTTTTTTCATGATCTGTTGGTGTTGGTAGAATGTTGGGAATGCCGCTTAGTTGCTACCCCACTAAATATTTGCTCAGTATCTTTAAAATTGATTGAAGGGAGACGTTAGTTCAGTGGTCAATGCTGTGGTCGCATTATCTTGAGGCTGCGCGTTTGAGCCTAGGTTATTTGTGTTGTTAGCTATGACGGCCATCTTGAACTGTGTTGGTTCCATCAGTTATACCTACGATATGATTACTTTCTTAGTTTCATTAAAATTTGTCCGGTGGTTCACGAGCTACATGGCAGACACATATCTCTATGTAGAAAAGGCTCGTTTAGTTTGCATTAAAGTGAAGTAATTACTGTTACATGGTTTAGTTTTGATTCATCTGACATTCTGATGACATTTCATGGTGATGTAGAGAGCTATGCTTCACGGGGAAGTGGACACCCACACACACAATAACATACAAAAGAAAGAAATGACATAGAGGGGATTTTTGTTCCACAAAATTTAAATTTGAGGAATTAAGGCTTTGTTCTAAAGTTAAGATATATTAATTTATTAACAGTAGTAAAAGAGGATGATAAATAAATATGTAAGCTTTCTGTGCCCTTTCCTCTAATAAAGTTCAGATAATTTTCAGATCTTTGGATAAACATATGTTGAGATTATTCTTCACAAACTTTATATGATGAGTTTTAGTCATGATGTTATACAACAAATATACCTTAAATCAAAATAGCCTATTTTGAAAACTTGTGATTCGATCCATCATAAACCATATAACAGTTCAGCCACATTTCGGCTGACTAAAAATATATATTATCAGTTGAGCATAATATTGTCTTGAAATGATCCTACCAGGAGTTTTTTCTGCCATTATTGGTCCAAAAAGGCATAAAATCAGAAGCAGTCGAGTCGACATTGTGGCAGATGGAAACTGGATGTTTTCAGCGTTTGGTATGAGTCTGTGTTTCATTTCCTCTTCAACAGCCTTATAACCACTGCGGGTTATTTCCTGACAACCATAAACTGGTGGGCTGTTGCTCAAGTTTACCACTAGGCCTAGTTTGAATACCCTTAACAAGAAAAGAAAAAAAGGTTACAAGCTTGAAATTTGTTTTTAAAATCAGCAATTCTTCAATGATGCTTCATCTATCTGAACATTTACTGCATGATTTTTTTTAGCTAATCCCCTTAAATGTGCTTGAATACTACTTGATCTATGTCAAACTGTGTTATGTTTATTTTTTGTAAATATTAAATTTAAAGATTAGAACATATTTTGGCTTTGTGAGAGACTGCTGGCACAAAATGTGCCTTAAGTTCCCGTTTAGGATTGATTCTTTGCTAAGACGCATGTGTCGACACAACACTGGTTCATCCCTTGAGTTTTATGTATTTTATGTGTGAATGAATTATACGTCTGAGTCAAACAATCAAACAAAACATTTATGTAAAATTTGTCTGGTATTAAAATGAGAGCAAAAGCAAGCAGAAATCCATAAAAACTTTGAAAGAACTTCGGAAAGATAAAAAGCAATTATTTAAGGTTGTAAAAATTAAAAATCACCTGAAATTGCGGCTTGCTGTAAGCAAAATGAAATGAAGTACATTAGTACATTGTTAGCCTCTTTTAAACTAGTATTGCTCCTGTTAAATGTCATTTATTACTATATTAATGCATTTATCTGAATCTGTCCGAGCCGAAATCCTTAAATATCAGATATTTGTACATATTTGTACTTGAAGAATAAAAGAATGATGATGTAAATGTCAAATCTGTCATGATCTAGAGTTGTTTTGTGTTTTTTAAGGTTCAAGCAGGGCCGGCCCAAAGCATAAGCTAATTAAAAGTGGCTGCTTAGGGCCCCGGGGCCACTAGGGAGCCCCCTAAGTGGAATTGAAATTTTCTTTTTAAGCAGTGATTTCTATATGATTCAATTACACATATTTTCATTATAAAGTTGGGAATATTTTTTGATCTTGCATTATAAATTATTTTGAACATTACTGTTGCAGTTCTTTGGTACCAAAGATAATAAACCAGATGACACTTTTTCTGTAAAAAATACATTGCATACTCATGTTTTTTTTTCTTTTTCCTTTTGCTACTTTTAGTACCACTAGATCGCATGTGTCAAACTCAAGGCCTGTGGGCCGAATCTGGCTTGCCACAACCATTTCATGCCACAACCATGTAAAAGATCATCTGTCTATCTTTGATACAGCTATCTTTAATGTGCACGATTACCGACAGGATGGAAGGATGGTAGGAGATTTGGTCTGGTTCACTGCGAGCCTTTTATTCAACATGTCCGCCATTCATCTGGTCGGTACAACCATAGACATTATATATAGGATATCTATGGGTACAACAACACAGTAACTAACGTAACGTTGCGTCAACTACGTAACTACGTCATCACGTACATTCTAACGTAAGCACGTATATGTATGTGACCGGATATTACATCTCCCTTTTTTTTAAATAAAATAAATGTCCTTCTACAACACATACTAATCAGAAATAGCAAAAGATAACCAATACAACATCTCTTAACACATGACATCTAACACAACACCTGCTGTAAATGCAAGATTTGAATATACATTTTACAAGCATTTTTTTTTTCAAATTCTTGAACATACATTTCACAAGCATTTTATTATTTTTTTTTTTACAAATCCAAAACGTTTCTGGGTCTCACCACTCGACCTGATCGAGTTTGTATCAGAGGTGCGGACTCTGAACTTTCTTCACTGTCCATGCCTGTTTGCTGTGTAATGCCTGGTGGTTCTGGACAATCTGGTGTGGTGACATCAGGAGTTGGAATCAGATGCCGTCTGTTCCTTCTGATTTCAGAACCATCTTCCGTCTTGATGCGGTACGAGCGATTAGTCTTTGCTGGTCCGATGACAGTTGCTGGCTTCCAGGTAACATCTGGCAGTTGAAAACGGACAGCAGATCCCGGTGGCAGCGCTGGCAGTGGTTTGGCAGTTCTGTCATAGTACCACTTTTGTCGCTTTTGACATCTCTGTCTTCTGCGGCGAATGTCGCTCTGGCGAGTTAATTCAGATTGTAGTTGTTCTTTTGTGGATGGAAGGATTGAGCGATGTAACTTATATGTACTGTATATATGATGTAACTTAGTGTGTTTGTGTATTACACTTATGTTGACTGATGATGTAGCTTAGTGTGTTTGTGTATTACAGTTAGAAAAATTAAGTAGAGTTATTCATTTTGTGATGTAGTTTGTGTATTACAGTTAGAAAAATTAAGTAGAATTATTCATTTTGTGATGTAGTTTGTGTATTACAGTTAGAAAAATTAAATAGAATTATTCATTTTGTGATGTAGTTTGTGTATTACAGTTAGAAAAATTAAGTAGAATTATTCATTTTCTGATGTAGTTTGTGTATTACAGTTAGAAAAATTAAGTAGAATTATTCATTTTGTGATGTAGTTTGTGTATTACAGTTAGAAAAATTAAGTAGAATTATTCATTTTGTGATGTAGTTTGTGTATTACAGTTAGAAAAATTAAATAGAATTATTCATTTTGTGATGTAGTTTGTGTATTACAGTTAGAAAAATTAAGTAGAATTATTCATTTTCTGATGTAGTTTGTGTATTACAGTTAGAAAAATTAAGTAGAATTATTCATTTTGTGATGTAGTTTGTGTATTACAGTTAGAAAAATTAAGTAGAATTATTCATTTTGTGATGTAGTTTGTGTATTACAGTTAGATAAATTAAGTAGAATTATTCATTTTGTGATGTAGTTTGTGTATTACAGTTAGTAAAATTAAGTAGAATTATTCATTTTGTGATGTAGTTTGAAGGTTATCATTGGTTGAACAAACTGTGAAATAAGGGGCAGATATAATAAGATTTCATCTTCTTTCTGCTCCCTTCATTTTATCCTACTTGTATTCTTGTATCTGATGAAACTGTCTTGTATTGTTCTTTTAAAATGAATGAATAAAAATCAAATCAAATTTCTGTGACTCTCTACACCTTAGAGGGCCACAGAGACAGAACTTCAAGATAACAGTTGTATGCTTCAATATTACTTACTCTCATCTTACATTTGAAAATCACATTAAGCATCTGTTTAAAACCTGCTTCTTCCATCTTCGAAACATCTCCAGACTTCGCCCATCTCTGACTTTTTCTGATGCTGAGAAACTCGTCCATGCCTTTGTCTCCTCCAGGCTCGACTACTGCAACTCCCTGTTTATTGGAATCCCTGGCAAAAACCTTCAGAAACTTCAATATATTCAAAACAGTGCAGCAAGGATTTTATTGAGAGCTCGTAAATTTGAACATATTACACCCATTCTCCATAACCTCCATTGGCTTCCTGTCACCTACAGAATTCAGTACAAAACTGCTCTCATTACACACCAATGCTTACACGGAACTTCACCTGACTATCTAAAGGACATTCTTGCACCATATTCATCCACCCGGTCTCTACGATCACAGAACAGTAATCTACTTCACATTCCACGAACCAAATTAAGGACCATGGGAGACAGGGCATTCTGTGTGGCTGCCCCCCGCCTATGGAACTCCCTCCCTGACTGCCTGAGAGCTCCACAGTCACTGGTTGACTTTAAAAGCGGTTTAAAGACTTTTCTTTTTAAGCAAGCCTATTCTGCCTCCGCATGATTTTATCTTTGATCTTGGTTGATAGTATTATTGATTTTACTTGATTTTATCACTTGTTTTATTTATTTATTTTTAAGCAGGCCTATTCTGCCTCCACATGATTCTGTCTTTAATCTTAGTTGATACCATTATTGATTTTATTTGATTTTATCACTTGTTTTATTGTTGTAGCACTTTGAGATTTTTATTAATGAAAAGTGCGGTATAAATTGAATTTATTATTATTATTATTATTACTTTACCAGTCAAATCAAATCAGTTCTTATGTTTATAATGCCAAATTACTCAAACATGAAATATTTATTTTTTACAAGTAAGATAAAGGTATATTTTACCAGGTTGTTAATAGGTAGTTTTATCTATACATTCTGCCATGTCCGGCCTTTTGAGGACATTCTTGAGCTTGATGTGGCCCAAAATGAAAATGAGTTTGACGCCCTATGATATATTCACATAGGACAATGTAAACAGGGCTGTCAGAGTTGCAGTGAGTTTATGTTATGTAGGTGAATGATCTGATCATCTGACTGTTGATTGCAGTAAGCTACGTTATTAGCAGAAATAGAGGGCCCCAAATCAAACTGCGCTTAGGGCCCCATGGAGGCACTGGGTTCAAGGTTCTTTGATGTAATTCGCATCACATACGGTAAATGAGGTGGAACGAAATTGTGTACTCAAGGTCCCAGTCACACCCAAAAATAGCAAAAATATAAAGTATAAAAACAGAAACAGTATACAGTACAAGGATCTAAGATGTACACTAAATAATAATAATGTGATATAATACGATGTGTTAAACAGCAGCCTGAACATTCTTGTTTCCTGTTTTATTTTTTCTGTTGTTAGAATATTTGTGTGTGTGTGTGTGTGTGTATTTCCTTGTTAATTTTTTTTGGAATCACTTGCGTTCAGTTTGTTCCCATTGTCTCTCTGAGTTATCTCTGAGTTATCTTCCTGTTCCTCAGTCTGTTTTTGCCCTCGGTTCACACCTGTTCATTGTATTCATTAGTCCACTTGTCTCATAACTCTCTGCTTCTCATACTCCAAGTTCTATCCACTCTTCAGTCTGTCATTTTGTTTGTCTCCCTGTTGGTTGCCATCTCTGATCCTTGTAGTTTTGCTTACTGAGTTTGGGTATTTGTTGCCACATCAACTATTTATTCTGTCACTTCTAAAAAAGCTAAGGTCCTCTGG
>JBBPBX010005733.1:0-20344 GCA_038048925.1 Garcialebias charrua | reverse complement strand
AAAAGTTTACAAGACAGTGGTGAGACCAGCTATGTTGTATGGTCTGGAGACAGTGTCATTGACAAAAAGACAGGAAAAAGAACTGGAAGTGGCAGAAATGAAAATGTTGGGGTTCTCCTGAGTGACAAGGA
Organism: Garcialebias charrua; assembly: GCA_038048925.1. Taxonomy (NCBI): domain Eukaryota; kingdom Metazoa; phylum Chordata; class Actinopteri; order Cyprinodontiformes; family Rivulidae; genus Garcialebias; species Garcialebias charrua. The sequence continues at coordinate 20,213 of JBBPBX010005733.1, read as the reverse complement.
TGGATAATATCAGGAATGAGATCATCAGAGGTACAGCACATGTTGAACAACTGGGAGAGAAAGTTATAGAGGCCAGACTGAGATAGTTTGGACATGTCCAGAGGAGGGACAGTGGTTTGGACACGTCCAGAGGGACATTTGGTATATTGGTAGAAGGATGTCAGAAATGCTGCTGCCTGGAAAAAGACAAAGAGGAGGGATGCAGTTAGAGAAGACATGGGTGGAGTGAGGACAGAAGATGCAGAGGGCAGCGTGAGGAGGATGACTCGCTGTGGCAACCCCTGAAGAAGGGAAAGTCGAAAAGTAGAAGACGTTTTGAAAAAAAACTTAAAATAAAGAAACAAAGAGATTTTTTTTTTATTTTTTATTAATGAACCACCACAATGTAACATTTATAGATTTTGTGTTTGAGCTGTGTTTCTTTTGATAAATTATATATTGTCTTGCATGTTAGGGCCAATTTAACTTTTACTCTTGGGGTTTAATGTGAAATTTGACATGTCTATTAGAAAAATTTAATATCTAATCAGTTTCTGATGAGTTTAAAAACCATATTAGACAACTGTGGTAACACAGACCAAAAACCATGCATGTTAAGCTGATTGCTGAATTGTCCCTAGCTGTGAGTGTATGTCCACTGCCTCTCACACAGTGATGGCTGGATATGGGCACTTGCGACCCCCACCACCCAAAAAGCAAGAATCGGGTAAAGATAATGGATGGATGGATGAAATGAATGCTATTTCTAGAGACCTAAAAGAAAGAAGTGTGGAGTGCTTCCCTCTCTGCACCACTGTGGGTCGCTGTTGACTGCAGTTATTGCTCACCTTGAAAGCGTCTTTTATTTTGAAAAACCGGAAGTCTCTGTGTTTTGGTAACGACTGCGGAAGGTGTGTCGTCATTTACGTTCTACGAGAGGGATATATTTGCCGAACCGACACCGCAAATGTAACTCAGTCACACAAAACCATCATGGAATTAAACTTAAGGCGCTTTCAAGGCGTCAAGCGGTCAAAAGGGCTCCTTCTGCTGCCGTTTGTACTGTCGGTGCTGCTCGTCGGCAGCCTCGGTGACGGCGACAGCAATGGGCTGGATAACGTTACCGAGAGGATGGCGGAGGAAAGCCACCGACAGGACAGCGCTTATCTGCTCCTGTTCATAATGCTTCTAACGCTCACCATCCTCACGATATGGCTCTTCAAACACCGGCGGTTCAGGTTCCTCCACGAAACGGGGCTCGCCATGATCTACGGTGAGACAGTAGGCGCTGACGCGCGGGGGAGACTTCCAATAAGCGAGCTAAAGGGCGAGCTATACGAAGTAGAACATCGAGCTAACGGTGTTAGCTTAGCGTTAGCTGCACGGGGCTAGCTCCTTAAGCCGGTTAAACACTTTCTTCTCGCGTGCAAGGGCACGTGGGCCACCTTCAAGACGTGTGATATTATATAAACACGTGTTTTGTTTTTAAAAATGGTAAATAATTTGGCTGCCATTTTGAGTAATGTGAGATCTTTACTCATTTGTTGTACCACAACAGACTGTGTTGTTGTTGGGTCATGCTGTAGGGCATAAAAACAGGTTTTTATGGATATTAATTGTTCCAAGTTGTAGTTGTTCATTAACAGAAGGTGCAAGGGTTAATCTTGTTTAGAGTTTGAGTTAATAGGTAAAGTTATGAGCCAGCACTGTCAATCTGAGCCTGTATTGTGGCTCATGTTGGTTAAGAATGAGTGTTTTTTTTAAAGTACAGTACTTGTAAAATGTGGAGTTAAACATACAAATGTCAGCCTGAACTATACCAAATGCTGCAGTTTGAAAGAGTTTGCTCCAGTTGAATTCCATAAATATTGATATGCAATTCTGAAATGCAGGTATGCAATCAATGTAAACAAAGTTCTATTCTCTGCTTGCTTTACTCAGTTCAATTCAGTTTATTTATAAAATAGCACCAAGTCACAACAGAAGTTTTCTCAGGGTATTGAACAGAAACATTCATATATAAAATAATAAGTTAACAAAAACATTCATAAAAATAATAATTTAACACTATTTTTCTGAGGAGCAGACGGCTTTGAATTTAACTCCATCACAGAACGCTAATCTTGAGCAAGTATGAAGGCGACAGTGGAAAGGAAAAACTCCCTCAGGAGGAAGAAACCTTTAGCAGAACCAGACTCAGGACAAGCGGCCATCGGCTTCGACCAGCTGGGTTTGAGAGGAACAGATACACAATGGCAGGTCAAGAATCACATGTTAAGATAGAAATAATATCAAAGGAAAACTATTCAATTTAAACAATTAATTTAAGGAAATGAGGTCGATTTGTCCTCTAGTTGTCTAAGCTTAAGGACGTATAACAAGTCAACCCTAACTATAGGATTGATAAAAAAGAAAAGTCTTCCCAGTCTTAAAACTGGACAATGTGTCAGCCTCATGGACAGAAACTGGAAGTTGGTTCCACAAGAGAGGAGCCTGATAACTGAAAGATCTTCCTCCCATTCTGCTTTTGGAAACTCTAAGGACTGTGAGTAAGCCTGCAGTCTGAGAGCGAAGTGCTCTCTTAGGAAAATATGGAACAATAAGTTCTCAAATATAAGATGGAGCTAGGTTGTTGAGGGCTTTGTAGGTTAGAAGTAAGATTTTGAATTCTATTCTGGACTTGACAGGGAGCCAATGGAGAGATGCTAAAACAGGAGAGATATGATCTCACCTACTAACTACAGTTAATATGTGATTACATACTAAAATATCAAAATTGTCAGGCTTTTCTATCCCAAACTGCTCTTTCGTGTGTGTCACCATTGTTGATCTATTTTCAGTCACTTCATCTGTTTTTGTAGGAAATCAAACACGTCGTTGTCGGTAGTTGTTCACAAGTTTTGCTTGCAAATTTTTCATTTAAGGACACATTAATCAACCAGTATGATGTAAAATCAGCTTAGATTTTGTTTCGTACTTTATTCAAGCCATCAGAATAATAAGATAATTAAACCATATAAAATATGTCGATTTTTTTTCCTTACATGCATTTTTGTTTATAACATATGCAACTACAGTACAGCTATGCAGCACCTGTTCATGTAGTATGTTCAAATATGGGTGAAAACGGTGATAAACTGTTATTGTTTGAATACCCTAATAAATGCTTGTTGAGTCGCCATTTCTTCTCATTTCGTTTTTGTTTTGACTTCTGTTCCCAAAGGTCTGCTGGTGGGTGTGATCCTGCGGTTTGGCATCCACGTGCCCCAAAGCACGAGCGACCTGATCCTCAGCTGCGCCGTCAACGCCAGTCCTGCCACTTTGCTGGTCAACGTCAGCGGGCGATTTTACGAGTACACTTTGAAAGGGGAAGTCAGCCGGAGCAAAGGTCATCAAATGGAGGACGTTGAGATGCTGCGAAAGGCAAGGAGATGAGATGTAGATGTAGATGGAGGGCTGCTTGTAGCACGTCACAGTGGTGGTTTTTAGTTGTTCTACCAAAATACAAACAGATCAACTGTTCAGAGCTTTGAGGCAAGAGCGTAAGTTACGTAGAAGTAACTTTATTTCTCTTAGGTTATGTCGTAAAACAAATTATACAATCTGGGTAAGTTTGCTACATTGCATACACAAAGAGAAAACTGGGAAAAAGGTATACCGGTATATACCGTGTTTTCCGTTGTAAAGGTTGCACCGTTGTATAGGTCGCAGTGTCCAATTATTGCCAAAAAATTGGAAAAATCCATAAATAGGTTGCACCGGTGTATAGGTCGCACCTACGTCACGCCGACGTAACGCATCATCCACCGCTGACGCGCCGCGTGACCGCTGAGTCAACCCGGCAATATGGACAGAGTGTTTAGCTCTGCTGCTAATGTCTGCCAGAAGCTAAACACGAGACGAGTCCGTCTCTGAAAACACGAATAAAAAATCTAATTTTATGTCAAATGTTTTCTCCAGGACATAGTTAAGTACATTGGAGCCTTATAATTACTCTGTAAGCAGAAATAAATATACACGATTGGTTTCGAAGCTATTTATAACGTAAACAGAAGCTAAACACGAGACGAGTCCGTCTCTGAAAACACGAATAAAAAATCGAATTTTATGTCAAATGTTTTCTCCAGGACATAGTTAAGTACATTGGAGCCTTATAATTACTCTGTAAGTAGAAATAAATATACACGATTGGTTTCAAAGCTATTTATAACGTAAACAGAAGCTAAACACGAGACGAGTCCGTCTCTGCAAACACGAATAAAAAATCGAATTTTATGTCAAATGTTTTCTCCAGGACATAGTTAAGTACATTGGAGCCTTATAATTACTCTGTAAGCAGAAATAAATATACACGATTGGTTTCGAAGCTATTTATAACGTAAACAGAAGTAAACGGAAGCTAAACACGAGATGAGTCTGTCTCTGAAAACACGAATAAAAAAATCAAATTTTATGTCAAATGTTTTCTCCAGGACATAGTTAAGTACATTGGAGCCTTATAATTACTCTGTAAGCAGAAATAAATATACACGATTGGTTTCGAAGCTATTTATAACGTAAACAGAAGTAAACGGAAGCTAAACACGAGATGAGTCCGTCTCTGAAAACGCGAATAAAAAAATCAAATTTTATGTCAAATGTTTTCTCCAGGACATAGTTAAGTACATTGGAGCCTTATAATTACTCTGTAAGCAGAAATAAATATACACGATTGGTTTCGAAGCTATTTATAACGTAAACAGAAGTAAACAGAATTCTAAGCTACAGTACAGGTATTCCCCGATTTACGAGCGAGATCCGTCACAAGGAGGCGCTCGTAAACCGGAAATCTCGTAATTTGGAACGGCCGCCATTTCTCTCGTAAACCCGGAAGTCCGCTCGTAAATTTCGCCANATTTGTCACGGTTGTTTCCACAAACAGGAAGAACATTCACGGTCCTAGAAGATTTCCAGATTATTGTCTACATCCAAGATGATGTTTGAAGATATCAATGCCGTTTTTGTCTGAACCATCCAACACGTTTAATTTTATGAACACAAAAGACATTTTGGACTTTTGTAACACTCTAACCCAGGGGTCTGCAGCCTTTATGATCTAAAGAGCCATTTTACGCCTTCGTTCACTAAATTAAACGTGATCAGAGCCGCAACAACCTGCTCTGATGATCAACCGGTGGCCCGTGGGCCACTTTAGGTTTGTTGGAGGGGGCTTTTGTAGATGTGGAAAAATTAAAGTTTAGAATAAAGTTAAAGTGAGTATGTTTTACTCTTTGTACATGTTCCAGCAAAAGAAATGACAGAAAATAGTTAAACTAGTCCTTTTTTGTCGTTCGTATAACAACCAATAAAATTCAGCTTCATGTTGGTTTTGGTCAAAGCTTGAACGAGCCACTGCAGAGGAACCAAAGAGCCGCATGTGGCTCCAGAGCCGCAGGTTGTAGACCCCTGCTCTAACCTAGAACAAAAATAAAATCCTAGTTTGAAAGGTTAAAGCTCCCCTGACATCATCTTTGAACTTTGCATAAAATGGCACAACATATATATATTTTAACATTGAAATATGATAGTTTTTGCAAAAACAATGTTAAATTAATGAAAATTCCTCTAAAAAAAAGGTTTAAAATTAGCGCCGTTTTTTTACACGGTAAATCCGGATATTTCCGGTCACGTGACTGTGACGTCACGTCCAGATTCCTGCTCAAACGCGCATTGAAAAACAATGGCGGAGAATGCAGACGCATCAGACGAATTTAGCAATTTAAAAGTTGATATTTTAGCGATTTGTCTTCAGTTCGTGAAGCAGAAGTTATTTTGAGTGATCAACAAGAAACAGCAGGGTTTTATTTTCTTCCTGCTGCTGCTGTTTTCATGAGAGGTGTCACGTTCAGGAAGTGAGCAGGTGTCTGAGTTCTGCAGCAGCAACTTTTAGAGGCTGATCGGGATAACTCTTTTACAGAGCACTGAAACGGTAATACATTAATTAATTTATCTAATAATCATTCAACATTAATTTATAGTCTAAAAACATGAGTCCTTTTTAAATTATCTGTTTTATTTTAGAAGTTTATTCAAACATACGTTCTGAAAAACACCATTCATATTTCCACTGTTGTACTTCATTTTTAAAGTCCAAGTCAAAACACTTCCTGCAGAATCATTATGTGATGAAGTTACATATTGTGATGAAGTCCTCTTTGAGGCAGAGGGGAACCCTCGGGGCCTTCTACACCTTCAGAGAAGGCCCAAGAAATCATCATCTGTGTCTCCAGGCAGAAACACGTTTGAAGGAACTTTCTCATTGTTTAGGACGTCATTAGGAGACGAGGCACAGCTCGGTCAAAGGATCTGCTGGAGGGGTTTGTTTAATGACTGACATGATAATTAATCAATCACAATGTTGATGTAGAGTGGGTCTGACCAACACGTGGAGCGCTCTTCAGGGAGATGTGGCTCCTGTCCTGCTGTGATTGTTAGTTCTTTGTGTCCGAGCAGCTATGATGGACATGAACAATGTGGCTAGCTTGTTAGCATCGCCTTTTTCAAGGCAATCTTTTACAGAGATCAAGATTTTATTCCAAAGAGGAAGACCAAGTCCAAAAGTGGAACTGACAGAAATAAAATGTGGTAAAAGATGTTCTGAAATGGACCTGGATGATTGTTTTAGATCATTTTCAGGCAACTGACAATAGATCAATTATATTGTTGGAGCCACCCTTTTTGTTTCACTAAAGACAAATCATGATAAAAGCTGGATTTGTTAATCTGATGATGACTCAGCTCAGCAGCACATTTCTGCCACGGTGAAGTTTAAAAACATGTTGAGACACCAGACTGGATCATCAGCTGGACGAGTACCACCACAACCGGACTCTGGCCCATAAGGTCAGGGGAACAGATACTGAACATCTTCTTAGTGTTGATGTGTTTCTGGAAACGCAGTAAGACAGAAGGAAGGGGAAAAAAAAGTTGTACTTCTCTTTATTATTTTTTTGAAAATGTGAAGATTTCTTAAAAATAAAGAATAGACATTTCGTACTCTGGGGAGAGGAGCACCAGACGTGTGTGTGAAAATACTGACAACTTCCCAGCTAACCATTTTGGTGTTGTAGATCTTCCCATTGAATCATAGTGGTCCCCTATTTGCAGTTTTGAGCATTTAAATGGGTATATGTATATGTGTAAATATATATATGTACGTATATATGTATATACTTTGTATTTCCTCTGCATCAAAACCTTTCTGTAACTTGCTGATTATTATGTAAGTTGGGCTTCATCTTAAGAAACTTTATGTAACATTTATAAAAATGAACTCTGTTCTGTTCCAGAGTCCCGGGTGTTTGTTGTAGTCTGAAGTCCCAGGTGTGGATCTGTCCTCAGGTCTGTTATTGTTCTGTGTTCTGTAGGGACGTCATTAGCGTCCTAGGCTCTTGGTGGATGGATGGACGTTGGCTCAATCGCGCTGCTTCATGGGGAATTAAAAGAAAGTGTGGCAACTTCAAAGATTCCTCAGGGACAAGAGGTTAACAAGCTGAGGTGACCTCTGACCTCAGGGGACTCAGTAATGAGCTGGACTGATGTGTCTCTGCAAACAGGTGAGTCTGTACAAAGTTTCCCTCTTTCACATAAACAAAATGTTTTTTTTCTGATCACAGTCTAAAAGCTGGCACTGCAGCAATTTTTTTATTTTATTTTATGTATACAAACCACCACAGCCTGCGATTTACAGTTTATGAAAGTATTCCTTTGGTTGTTACTGAACAGACTCTGGTTTTATAAGGCCCGAGCAGCGAAGCGCTGCAAAGGCCTATTGGAGTGTTTCAGGCCCAAGCTGAAATGTTTCCACCAAATGAATTGGCCTTTTCGGGGCCGTATCATATCCCAAAACTCACCAAATTTGGCAGACGCATCAGGATTGCTGAAAATGTTTGTATTTTAAGGGCGTCTCAAAAATCGCAACAGAAACGGCTCAAGAGCGCCACCTGGAATTTTTTTTAATACCCTCTGCTTGAGCCTTAGTTTGTCAGAGAAGCATGAAATTTGGTACACTTGTCCAATTCCAAGACCATAAGACTTGCAGCTGGACTCGTACTGTATGGGCGGAAGGTGATTTAGAAGATTTGGCACATGCGCACCCTGGTGAATGGGTGCAGGACAGGCACGAGAGCGTTTGCGATGGCGACTGGGCAGACTAGCTGGAGCTCCCACAGTCGCAATAAGTCCGGAGCGGCGCTTGGCTGCGAGGGCCTCAATGCTGCTTGCAGCTTTAATTTAATTTATTTTTGAATGTTTGCTGAACAATTTTTACTGAATGTCTATCTGACCTCCAGCATCACCAGTTAAACCCAATTAATAGCATGTCTTGAAGACAAAAATCTGGATGATCCTTTATTTTCTGCATTTAACCTCAGACAAGACTGAGGTTTTAGATTTTGGACCTGAACATCTTAGGAATACATTTTTCAGTCTTTCTCCTCCTTGGATGACATTAATCTGCCTCCAGCTCTAATGTTAAAAATCTTGTGTTATCTTTGATCAGGACATGTCTTTTATCCCACACATTAAAAATGTTACTAGAACCTCCTTCTTCCACCTGCGTAATATCACTAAAATTAGAAACATGTAAAAATGATGCAGAAAAACTGGTTCATGCATTTGTCACGTCTAGACTGGACTATTGCAATGGTTTGTTATCTGGGTGTCCAAATACTTCTTTAAAAAGTCTTCAGTTGATCCAAAATGCTGCTGCCAGAGTCTTAACTGGAGTTACTGGGAGAGATCATATCTCTACAGTTTTAGTTACCGTGCTCTCCATTGGCTCCCTGTCAAATCCAGAATAGAATTCAAAATCTTACTTCTAACCTACAAAGCCCTCAACAACCTAGCTCCATCTTATATTACAGATCTTCATCCATCCATCCATTATCTTTTACCCGCTTCTTCCATTTTGGATCACGGGGGTCGCCGGTGCCCATGTCCAGCAATCACTGTGCAAGGGGCGGGGTACACCCTGGACGGGTCGCAAGTCCATCACAGAGACACACAGAGACAAATGAGACAAACAACCATTCACTCTCTCTCACACACCTAGGAACAATTTAGAGTTACCAATCAGTCTAACATACATGTTTTTGGTCTGTGGGAGGAAACCGGAGCACCCGGAGAAAACCCATGCATGCACGGAGATAACATGCAAACTCCACCCAGAAAGGCCCCCGGACCGGGATTTGAACCAGGGACCTGCTCGCTGAGAGGCAGCAGCTCTACCAGTTGTGTCACCATGCTGCCCCTATTATAGATCTTATTGTTCCATATTTTCCTAACAGAGCACTTAACTGAAGACTGAAGGATCTATCTAGCAGACATGGATGGTTTGGATGAAAATATTATTTTTGACAATTCAGAGCTCAACAGGACCAACAGTCCAAACATTAATCAGGTTCTAGTGACATTTTTAAAGTTTTCTCATCTGACACAGAACCAGAGGCGATACTAGGAATGTTGGTTTGAATTTTTTTCTCCTAATTGAAACAATTTTCTTTATAAAGAATCTCATGAAGTCATCACTGCTTATAGCTGTAGGGATAACAGAGATAGGATTTTTCATTAGACTAGCTGTAGTACTGAAAAGGAACCTGGGATTATTTTTATTCTCATCAATTAAATATAAAGTTCTAGCTTTACAAAGTGCTTTTTTGTATGTTAGCAGACTCTCTCTCCAGGATAAGTAAGATTCCTCAACATTATTTTTTCCAGCTTTCTAGATGTCTGCTTTAAAGTACGTAATGCAGAATTGAACCAAGGAGCTAATCTCCTCTGATTGATTACTTTCTTTTTCAGTAGGGCAGCTTCAAGTGAGGTTTGCAAAGTAGTTGTAAAATGATCAACTAGATGATCCAAGTCACTGTTCTCTGATGTTTTACTCTGCAATACAGAGGAAAACGATGGAAGAGAATCTTTAAATTTGGTTACAGTGTTTTCTGATGGGATGTGTGAGAGAAGCAGAGCGCTACATCTGTAGCTTCTTAGCTAACATGTCTGTATTGCGCACCGCTAGCTTAGCGCTACGTTAGTTCCAGCAGTTTTTGACGCGGGGTGCGGGTGTTAGGATTCTTGAGATGCTTGAGAGAATTGGAGCATGCTCTATTCACATAAGGAGAGCTGTTAGTCAGACTATATTGGCATCTACTTTACCCCCACCCCCACCCACCCACACACAAACACACACACATTACAAATACTTTTGATGCCAGTGCGTTAGAATGTTAGTTTTTGGCAGGTTGGTGCAAAGACTGAAGACTGAGGTCAGAATGAAAGAGTTTTATTCAGTCTGAGTTCACAAGTCTCCATACGGAAATAAAACCATCAATAATTCACTAAAGTGACAAAAATTCACTGATTTTTGTTTCAAAGCACCCTTGGGGGGGCTTTTATTGTGAAATGTTTAATTCAGTCTTTTTGTACACATTCAAATTGTGGCACAGTGAAGTGAACAAAGACCAAGAGACCAGCTCTGGCCCCTCTAGAACCTGAAGGAGACTGACCCAGTTCTACAGGTCTCAGACAAGTCTTTTCTTCTACACGTTTTAAAAAACATTGGAACAAAGTCCGAGCAGCTACAAGCAAACGTTAGCCTACGGGTTTATAAATCCAGCACCCTCGGTCTGTTGCTCCTCCCCCTCCTGGACCCGGATCTGGTCCAGGTCCTGGACTTGGTTTTGATCTACCTCTCACACCTGATCTTGTACCGCAGGACAAAGTAAGCGATAAGTCTCAGAGAGATGAAGAAGATGGCGAGGATGATGAAGTCCATGTAGAGTTTTGCATCCAACATGTCAAGCTCCTTCAGGATGGCCTCGGACTTCTGGAAGTGACACGTGTCATCTTTGTCACAGTGAAGATCGTCGCGGTCCAGACCGTAGATAGACAAGATGGCGCCCTCGAACCCATACCTGAAACGCAGCAGAAGTTAGCCATTAATGATGTTTACTATCATAAATGTGAAAGTTTATAAGGACAGCTCACTATTTTCAAACTGGGGCTGTGGTAGGTGGAGCCTGCAGTATGCAGAGGTGGCAGTAGGTGGAGGTACCCTCTACGATGCTAAACCCCTTCTACTTTCTCAATAACTTTATTTTATTGTCTCCAGAATTATCACTTTTTGCCAGGTAGTCAGATCTATCTAGCAACTAAAAAAAATCTACTGATCAGCAGGTCAGTTATTATTGGAGACTTTTGGAATCTCTGAGGTGAAATAATGTAGTTTTATTCTTCTCAAAGAGCAGCAGGTGCAGCTGTGGACCCCTCTCTTGTCCCAAAGTGATCACAGACTGCCCGATCCATGAACAGCGTTCCTCCCAACTACAGTCAGAGCAGGAGACGTTCCCCCATCTGCCTCCAAACTGTTAATGAATCATACACACAAAAATGTCTTTGCTGAGCTGACCGATGTAAATATAAGATTTTGGTTGTCTAAAAACCAAAAACTAAATTTGTGCGTCTCTTTGAGGTCACTTCTCTGGTCATAAATCCAGATTTTAAAAATGGGTTGGAATCGTGAAATGAGACGATGACGAAGTTTTGACAAAGATGTGTATGGACAAAGAAAAACAAGGAGCTCAGTGTCTCTTGCCTGGACGTGGATTACCGGGGCCCCTCCCTGGAGCCAGGCTTGAGGGAGGGGCTTGACAGCGAACACCTGGTGACTGTCTCTACTAGGGATGCACCGATCCACATTTCTCACTTCCGATCCGATACCGATACTTATTAACTCAGTATCGACAGATACCGATACTTTTCCGATCCGATACTGTTCAGGTATGTGACTCTGTATAATGAAACTTTTGCACCCAAACTATTCATTTTAACATTGTGTGAGATAAACCCAATGAAGACACTTTTAAACCTTACAATAGGGAACCCACTGACTTTAACAGCACATAGGACAGGAGGCAATTATACCACACACATGTCCTCCTTACTCATGGTGCAGCTGAAAAAACTAAAAAAGCGCTAAGCATGATGGGAAAGACAACACAGTGGGTTCCCTTTTGTAAGGCTTAAGAGTCTCTTCATTGGGTTTATCTCACACAATGTTAAGAAGTGCAGTCACAGAATGTGATTGAACATAAGTGCTCTTTGAAGCTGGATCGGAAAAGTATCGGCAGGTTTGATCCGATACCCGATACTTAAATAATGCTGGTATCGGATACCGATACCGATACTGGATTGGATCTGCCCCATCCCTAGTCTCTACATATGGGGTCTGGTCAGGCTCAGCCCAAATGAGCAACATGGGTTTGCCTTCCTGTGGGTCCAACACCTGCTGGAGAGGCCATAAGAGTTGGGGGAATGCTATGGACTGTGTCCGAAGGTGGGGATCTTAGCACTCTGACCCTGGCATACCAAAGCTGGCTCTTGGGACATGACCTCTCTGGTGGGGAAGGAGTCTGAGCTTGTTGCTGGGGTTGAGAGGTATCGACTAGATACAATTGGGTTCACCTCAATGCACAGCACGGGCTCTGGAACCAATCTCCTTGAGAGGGGTTGGACCTCATTCCACTCTGGAGTTGCCCATGGTGAGAGGCGTCTGTTAAGCTTGTGTGGGGCTACTCTTAGCCCCCCGACTTGGTGCCTGTGTGTCTGAGTTTTCCCCGGTAGATGAGAGGGTAGCTTCCCTGCACCTTTGGGTGGGGGTACAAGCTCTTAGGTTGTTTGTGCCTACGTGCCTAATGTTAGTTCAAAGTATCCGGCTTTCTTGGAGTCTTTAACCGGGGTGCTAGAAAGTGCTGCAGCTGGGGACTCTAGTTTTAGACTCTTTTTTTTCATTCATTCATTCAACCTTTATTTATACAGGCTAGCCTCGTTGAACCACGGGGACTCATTCACAAGAGGGACCTGTCTCACTCACACCTAGGGTCAATTTAGAGTTACCAATCAGCCTAACATGCATGTTTTTGGACTGTGGGAGGAAACCGGGTGAAGGGAGGAACTGAGCTGTCAACTGATCACCACCTGGTAGTGAGCTGGATCAGATGGCAAGGAAACATGGCAGACAGACCCTGGTAGACCCAAATGTGAGGGTTTGCTGGGAACATCTGGCAGAAGAACCCATCAGAAAGGTCTTGAACTCACACCCCTGGGAGAAACTTTACCCACATCCCAGTTGAAGCAGGGGACACAAGAGTCTGAGTGGGCAATGTTCCATGCCTCAGTTGTTAGGCTGAATAAGATGCGCTGTCATAAAAAACATTGAACCACATCTGTTTTGGGCAAAGTTTTGTGTTTCAGGAGTGAAATCAGAACCGGACTCCGAATGAAAGAGTAAAATCAAAATATTCATGTGGTGTAGTTTTGTGGAACGGCACTCTCACCTGACGTAGGAAATGTAGGACATCCACTGCAGGTACCAGGGGATGGTGTCAAAGCTGACAAAGAACCCAGAAAACAACAGAACCGGGATTGCTGTGACCGGACCCACAAACGTGGCCACCTGCGAGAAGCAAACACACCTGAGTGGCAGACAGACGTAGACCTGATGGGACGCGAGTGACCGAGGACTGACCTGCAGCGAGGTCGAAGCGGCGCCAATCAGCAGACCCAAACTCTGAGCCACTAATGACGTCAGAATCCCCAGAGACAGGAAGAGGAAGAACCGTCCGGCGTCGGGAGGCTGAGACGTCATCCAGTACACAATGCAACAGTACACCACCGGGAACACCACCTGGACCAGAACCAACTGCAGATCTCACACTTTGATTTTACAACAAGTTCAAACTTCACTTTTGAAAAATAGATAAGTTCGTTTAAAGAAAATAAAAAACATTTTATAAATCTGTGACAAACCCAACCGACCCGTGTTCTGGTGTTTTCTGAAAACTCTCTGAACAGTTTTCCACCCAGCAGGTCACATGTAATAAAACTGTTGTCCAACATTACACGGTGGTGTTATTCATAAACCACGTGTCGGTGTCGTTACCTGGAATGGAACATCAGCCATGGTCTTGGCCAGGTAGTACGCCTTCAGACTGTACCAGTAGTTCAGGTGTTCCCTCAGGAAAACTCCCAACTCCAGAGGAACTGAGGAGCCCAGAAACACAAGAAGGTCAGGAGAAACACAAGAAGGTCAGGAGAAACACAAGAAGGTCAGGAGAAACACAAGAAGGTCAGGAGAAACACAAGAAGGTCAGGAGAAACACAAGAAGTTCAGGAGAAACACAAGAAGGTCAGGAGAAACACAAGAAGGTCAGGAGAAACACAAGAAGGTCAGGAGAAACACAAGAAGGTCAGGAGAAACACAAGAAGGTCAGGAGAAACACAAGAAGGTCAGGAGAAACACAAGAAGGTCAGGAGAAACACAAGAAGGTCAGGAGAAACACAAGAAGGTCAGGAGAAACACAAGAAGGTCAGGAGAAACACAAGAAGGTCAGGAGAAACACAAGAAGTTCAGGAGAAACACAAGAAGGTCAGGAGAAACACAAGAAGTTCAGGAGAAACACAAGAAGGTCAGGAGAAACCCAACGGCTGCTTCTCATCCAGCTGTGGTTCGGTTTAAACATCAGCACTAATACCAGTACCAGGTGGTCCCACATCGTGTGTATTTGTACTTGTACTTGTAAAAGAGTTCCAGTACCACAGTTCTGATACCACTTTATGTTACATAATGTAATGACTGCTCACCTGGGGCCTCATGTACAAAGACTTGCGTGGATTTCCCACTGAAAAGTGACGTACGGTCAAATCCAGAAAAGTGTGTACGCACAAAAAAATCCAGATGTATCAAACTGTGCGTACACCGGAATCCACGCACATTCCTTTTGTACATCACAATCAACGTGGAACTGAGCGCACGTGAGACACCTCCCCTGACACGCCTTCATTTACATATGTTAAACAGATGCAAATTACTTCCTGCATGTGTGAAGGACATGTTTGTTTGATCCCTGCGCGATCAGAAATGATTTCTAGATTCAGGAAAATAATGAATTTAATATAATATGAGTGAGGAAAATAATCCTAAGTAAGAATAGTAATAAAATGTGTTTATCACGCAAAGAACGAGTGATTGTGTGTCGGTATTGTGTGTGCGCGCACCCTGCTTTGGTGCGCAACGGCTCATCCATTCATTCTGAGTGAAAATATTAACTTTGCGCACGAGTTTATTACCATAATTACTGTAAACACAGAGGAACTTAGATGTTTGGTAGATCTTTGTTTATTTAATAGATGATATGAAGAAACGGGTCTGTGCGTCTCAGTGGAGAGTTTTCATGACATGACGTGATGTTGGAGTCTCCAAACGCTGCGCGCGCCGCAGCCTTGTGCGCAATCTGTTTGTCTGTGAAGCTTTTACTCTCCTACAAGTTATATATGGTGTACTTTCACGTGTCATTTTGGAGAAATCTACAATAAACGCAGATTATGAATCACCTCCAGCTGCCGTGTACCGGCGAGGGTGCGCGCGCGCTCCAAAGCGCGACCACTCAGCCTTTGGAATCATATAGATGAGACATTCCATTGGACATGAATCGGCTTTGTGTGGACTGGACAGCCCTGATCGGCCTGCAGCTCCCTCATAGCTCGGGAACAGTTTGATCGCTGCTTCTGCATGTGCACGCGTGATGCACGGCTCCTGTGTTGCTCCAGAGCGCAGCAGTGCCAAACTGAAAAATGATTATTTCTGAAAACGGCTGATAAGCCATATCCTAGATCAGAAAATTATATCTGTTTATAAATAAATGCTCTGCGTGTTACACTATTTATTATATCCTCCAGTAAGGCTGAATGAATCCGTTCCTGTTAAATTTATTTTTGGCACAACTTTGCGCGTCCTTTATTTAACTGCGTCATGTGGATGTAATACTTGTTAATCGTGTGTTTGGTGGGAATATTAATCATTTTCACATCATGAACAGTTAATAATAATAATAATAATAATAATGAATTCAATTTATAACGCACTTTTCATTAATGAAAATCTCAAAGTGCTACAAGGTGCAACAGAATTAAATGTCAATAAAACAAATAATAAACAATTAAAATCAACAACAGTATCAGCTATGATCAAAAGTAGAATCATGAGGAGGCAGAGTATGCTCGGTTGAAAAGAAAGGTCTTCAAGCCGCTCTTAAAGTCAACCACAGACTGTGGGGCTTCAGTTTCTCTGAATCACCTGTAAGTGTCGCCAAAGGAACAAGAACCACAGAAACGTGCGTACGCCAGCAGGGGAGCTGGCGTGGAAATGTACTTGGATGCGCACATATTCACGTTCAGTTCAGTTTTGATACATACAGGGTTTTGCGTGGATAGTGACGCACGCAAGGTTTTTGTGCGCACGCACGGTTGATACATGAGGCCCCTGGTGCACAGGTACGAACAGACTGACACTGGTTATTCAGTGTCATCCACCAGAAGTTACAGATGAGTCTGAAGTGCTGCTTAACGAGCTGCCTAACAGGCTACTTAATATGAATAATTAGAGTATGCTGCTTAACATTCTACTTAACAAGCTGCTTAAAAATTTTTTTCATTCAACCTTTATTTATACAGGCTATCCTCGTTGAGCCACGGGGACTCATTTACAAGAGGGACCTGTTTCACTCACACCCACGGTCAATTTAGAGTTACCAATCAGCCTAACATGCATGTTTTTGGTTAATGTGCTACTTAACAAGCTGCTTAATATGCTGCTTAACATGCTACTTAACAAGCTGCTTAACATGCTACTTAACAAGCTGCTTAATATGCTGCTTGACATGCTACTTAACAAGCTGCTTAACATGCTACTTAACAAGCTGCTTAACATGCTGCTTAACATGCTACTGAACAAGCTGCTTAACATGCTACTTAACAAGCTGCTTAATATGCTGCTTGACACACCCATGCCCCATTGATAATAGGCGGGTCTGCAGTGGAAGTGGTCTCCAGCTACAAATACTTGGGTGTACACATGAATGATAACCTCAGCTGGAGCAACAACACCACCAGCCTGATCAAGAAAGGTCATCAGAGACTCTACTTCCTCAGACGGCTGAGACGAGCTGGTCTGAGCAGCCCAGTTCTCACCTCCTTCTACAGGTGTGCAGTGGAGAGCATCCTGTGCTCCAGCATCAACGTGTGGCATGGAGGCTGCACAGTTGAAGAGAGGAAAGCTCTGCAGAGAGTGGTGAAGGCTGCACAGAAGTCTGTTGGAGTCAGTCTCCCCACCATCACAGACATTTACACCTCTAGATGCAGGAAAAGAGCCACCTGTATCATGAAAGACCTCACTCATCCAGCACACTCACTCTTTGCCCCACTCCCCTCAGGACGGAGGTTGAGGAGCATCAAGTGTAGAACCACTAGACTGAGGAACAGCTTCTACCCTGAGGCTGTTAGACTCATGAATAAATAAAAATAAAATTAAAATAAACACTGCAAAATATCACATCATGCTGATGCTGATATGTTTTCTTGTTGCTGTGTTCATCTGTGTTCATCTGTGACCATCTGCTCATACAAACTCATGTTCGTGCTGCTGTTTATTCCCACTATATTAGGCTTAGTGTATTACTAGTTGATGTTTTTCTTAGTTAGTTCTCGATGTTATTACTGTTTTTCTCTTTCATTTGTTGTTGGATGTAACTGGGACCTCGTGTACATAATCTCGTTTTCATCTCATGTACCACATGCGGTGCAAATGACAATAAAGACTCTCTGACTCTGACTCTGACTCTGACATGCTACTTAACAAGCTGCTTAATATGCTGTTTAATGTACTACTTAACAAGCTGCTTAATATGCTGTTTAATGTACTACTTAACAAGCTGCTTAATATGCTGCTTACCATGCTATTTACTAAGCTGCTTAATATGCTGCTTACCATGCTACCTAACAAGCTGCTTAACATGCTACTTAACAAGCTTCTTAATATGCGGCTTAAGATGTTACTTAACAAGCTGCTTTATGTGCTGCTTAACAAGCTGCTTAATGTGCTACTTAACAATATGCTTAATATGCTGCTTAATGTGCTATGTAACATGTTGCTTTTTGAAAAATGCTCTAAACACAAATTTGTGATGAACAAATCACTTGGAACAGATTAAATATGAAATTAGAGGTTCCATTATTTGTAAGACAGATAGCATTTCTGAGTATTTGTATCAACACTCAAAGTAAGTACTCAAATGTATTTGTACTTGTACTCGGTTTGAAAAAAATGTTGTATGGACTCAACCTCAATCAGCAAGAACATCAGCTGATCATCTCATGCTGCTGATTCACATCTGCTCACCACGGACTCATGTTCAGGCTGCTGTTTAATACACCTTATTATTTTACATTATTAGTGTTTAGCATATACTGTATCTTAGATCGTTGTTTACTGTTTCTGTTTGCACTTTATATTTGTTGTTTATATTTGTTGTTTTTGGGCGTAACTGGGACCTTGAGTACACAATTTCCTTCCACCTCATGGACCACATGTGATGAGGAGGACAATAAAGAACCTTGAAATTGAAACGATGAAACTTTGAAACTATAAAGATTTACTGAAGTTATAAATCTTTTCCAGAAAGTTTGTGAAACTACAAGAAGAACCAGAGGGTCCATGTTCGTGTGTGGACTCACATGTGAGCACCGTGGGCATCAGAGCGGCGAACATGAGGAACAACATGGAGAAGAAGAGGAACCCGGAGTTACTCAGAACCTTCTTGGCCTCGTTCCCGATGCCCAGGTACAGCAGACCGATCAGAACGCCGATCCCGATGTGGGACGAGATCCTCAGGTGAGTCAGCACCTGCTCGACCAATCACAGCACGTTTCACTCACACGTGGATCAAAAGTATTTAAATCTGAGCCCAGTCTGGTTCTGGTGGAACATCTGTAATGATGGATGAGCTGAAGTTATGTGTTTGGATCATTTAAACAATGTGATGAACTTTTTACTGAGCCTGACCTGAAAATAACAAATAAAAGATGTTTACTAAAGAAACACGTAATTTCTCAGATGTTCGTGAACATCTGTTTCAGATGTTCACGAACATCTGTCATCAGGAAATCCAGGACAATTTTTCTTTTGTCTTTTTCTTCCAAAGTTCACAGATGAAACCAGAAGCTGAGCCGTGCTGAGGTCAGGAGACGAGTCTTCTCACCGAGTCTCTGAGGATGCTGAGCAACGTTCTCCGGAGAAGGATGAGGAACTGAGTCATGCAGCTTGCTGAGAAGCTGTGACAACCTTCAGATGAAGAGTTCTCCTGACCACAACAACAAATACATAAATACAAACATATTTAAAATCTGATGTAAACATCTGAGCAACAAACAAACATCGGACTAAAATGGTAAATGGAGCTTATTTATATAGCGCTTTCCAGCCCCCTGTGAGGAGCCCCAAAGCGCTTTACAATACCAGCCATCCACCCATTCATACACCGGTAGTGGTAGCCTGCCTTGCAAGGCGCCATCCAGACCTACCGGGAGCAACTCGGGGTTAAGTGTCTTGCCCAGGGACACAACGACACATGGTGGGCGGACGCGGGATTCGAACCTCCAACCTTCCGATCGGGGGTCGACTGCCATTACCACTGTGCCACGGCCGCTAGTTTGTCTTTTCTGCAAACTGAAATGTTTTAACACTTTAAATATTATATTATATTATATTTATACATTATATTATATTTATACATTATATATTATATTATATTATATTTATACATTATATATTTTATTATATTATATTTATACATTATATATTTTATTATATTATATTTATACATTATATATTTTATTATATTATATTTATACATTATATTATATTTATACATTATATATTTTATTATATTTATACATTATATATATATATTTTTTTTTCTTCTTTCGGCTTTTCCCTGCGTTAGGGGTCACCACAGCGATCTAGTCGCATGAAGATTTGGCAGTTGTTTTTACGCCGGATGCCCTTCCTGACACAACCACAGACCACCGAGCAACCACAGCCCTCTGTGTGGAGTAGAGAGCTGATATCTAGGGTTCCCGGGGGAGCAGATGGTGTGGGTTAAGGGCCTTGCTCAAGGGCCCAGAGTGGGGCAGATGAGGGTGGAGACAGGTGTGACCGCTTCACTTATCCCACCCACATCTTTGATGTTGTCGGTACCGGGGCTTGAACCGGCGATCTTCCGATCACAAGCGCACCTTCTTAACCTCTGCGCCACCACTCCCACATATATATATATATATATATATATATATATATATATATA